>VWZS01003361.1:0-150877 GCA_013397075.1 Rhabdornis inornatus | reverse complement strand
GGAGAGGAGAGGAGAGGAGAGGAGACTGGAATTTAGGCTTTGCCACAACATTTGACTCTCCTATCAAAACAGAAAAGATAGACTCACAACAGGAAAGAAACAAATCCATTGTTCTACTAAACCAGTCTGTTTCCATGCTTTATCATCAGTAGTAGACCGAAAAGTACTCCCTGTATAATCATTTGCACATTTTTCATGCTGTTCATTCCACACCACCAAGCTCTCTTTCAGCAGCCTGTATAAATAGTGTGCAATTAAGTGGCAGCTGTTCAGATTTCATATCGTTCTTTTATTAAGTGTACAGGTTCACATTCAATATAGCAAAAATATTCTCTTCTGGAGTCACAGACTCTCTTTTATTATCCAATCTGTGATATTGTTTTCTGCTACTACATTTGAGAATTTCACAAT
Source organism: Rhabdornis inornatus (assembly GCA_013397075.1). Lineage (NCBI taxonomy): Eukaryota > Metazoa > Chordata > Aves > Passeriformes > Rhabdornithidae > Rhabdornis > Rhabdornis inornatus. The sequence goes on along the minus strand of VWZS01003361.1, from coordinate 150,466 downwards.
AATAATAAGTGTGTGAGGTGTTTTTTATTATTTTCATATTCTGTTTAGAGAATGAATCTGCTCTATATCATCATCTATATTCAGATCACAGTATTCATTTATTTCAGTTTTATATTTGAATACTGAATATTTATGTTGGGGTATAGGCAGATGCTTTAGGCACACTTTAAGGCACTGCTGCTTTCTTTTCCTTGATCTGGGTTCAGTCCCTGAGCAATTCTGCTTGCCACTGCCTGTCTCATATAACTGCGAAAGAACAGGGAAGGAGTACCTGTGTGTGAATGTGTGTGCGTTTGTGTATGCGTGTACTGAGAGAAAGGAGGGAAAGAAGTCTGGCAATCATAGGAAATTCAGGTCCTGTTCTCAAGGATGATAGTATAGAATCACAGAATCGTAGAATCATCCAGGCTGGAAAAGGCCTTTAGGTTCACCAAGTTCAACCATTGTGCCAGCACTGGCAAGTCCACCACTAAACCATGTCCCTAAGTGCCACATCTACATATATTTCAAACACCATCAGGAGTGGTGACTCAACCACCACCCCGACAAACCTTTTGTCTTGGTTTAAGACTATTATATGAGGGGGAGACTCCAAAATTCATTAGCTCCCCTTTTAGTTCTTAACCAGTCCTCTTCACCAATAAGGAGATGAATGCAAGATATAAGTGAAAAAATAGTTTACTAAAACCAAAGCAACCACAACCAAGAAAACAGTAATAACCACTAGAACCAAAGGTGCTGAACCCCAGGGACTCCCTGGTGACAAAGAAAACAAGATGGTGGAGAAGCCTCTTCCCCAATATGGTGGCCTCCATAGGCAACTCTGTGGACGAGAAGGGAAAAACAATATTGCAGAGAAGACACGACCACACGGTGGAGAGAGATAACAAAGGAAAAAAAAAAAAAAAAACCACAAGCTTCTGTGATTACAAAACTCCCTTCTTTCCCAGACAATACCCAAAAGGGATTGGGGACAAAACAAAACCTGGAGACCATTTTTTTTTCTCCCCAAAAACAAGAGTCAACGCTGCCTGCTGTCTCACGTGACAGGAGCTCTCCTGGTGACAGCAGTTCTGGCAGCAGTTGAAATATGGGGTTTCATAGGAGTTATGAAATACTGTTTCACAGGGATGTGGCAGTCAGCAGGAGTGGCTGGAACTGGGGAGATGGCTGATAAACTCATAGAGAGTTTGACATCCTGGTGTAGCTGTCCCAAGTGGCAGCAGTGAAGACATCTGAAAGAAACCTCCTCTCTGGTTCCAGAAATGGAATGGCAAGGGTGACCAGAAAGGTGTTAGAAAATTTCCTTGAGGGCAGCTGGGGTATGCCCCTACTGCATCCCCCAGCAAGTCATAGTAAACTTTTTTTTCACTTGTATCTTCTCACATTTGTCTCCTTATTGATTAAAGGGAAGCAGCAAAAACTAAAAAAGGAGGTAATTCACTTCGGAGTTTCCCCCCCATATAATTGGCATAAAGTAAGACACCTTTCCAAAAAGAAATATTCCCTAATATTGAATCTAAACTGTCCCTGACACAAGGCCATTTGCTCTTGTCCTATCATTTTTTACTTGGTAGAAGAGACTGACCCCCACCTGTCCAAAACATCCTTTCAGGTAGCTGTAGATAGGAATAAGGTTCTCCTGAGCCTCCTTTTCTCCAGGCACTACCCAATACTCTCAGCTGCTCCTCATAAGATTTGTGCTCCAGACCCTTTACCAGCTTCATTGCCCTTCTCTGGACTCACTCCTGCCCCTCAATGTCCTTCTTATAGCGAGGGGCCCAGAACTGAACACAGGATTTGAGGTGTGACCTCATTAGTGCCAAGGACAAGGAGACAATAATTTCCCAAGTCCTGCTGGCCTCTATTTCTGATACAAGACAGGATGTCTTTGACTCTTTTGGCTACCTGGGCACACTGCTGGCTCATGTTCAGCTGCTGTTAATCAACACCTCCAGGTCCTCTTCTGCTGAGCAGCTTTCCAGCCACTTTTCCTCGCACCTGTGGAATTGTATGGGGTTATTGTGGCCCGAGAGCAGCACCTGCCACTTGGCCATGTTTAATCTCCTACAGCTGGACTGTCTCCATTTATTCAGCCTGTCCTGATCCTTCTGCAGAATCTTCCTACCCTCCAGTAGATTGATATTCATGTGTAATTTGATGTTGTCTGCAAACTTGATGGAAGTGGGCTCAATTCCTTTGTCCAGATCATCCAGTTTGTACAGCAGAGGTAATAGAGATAAGAACATCCTTTGTTTGCTTCGTTGCTGTTGAAGGAGCATGCTGTGTATCAAATAACAATGAGAATTGTTGCAAAAAAGAAGACAGAGTAGATGTATTTTGTATCATGACACATGTAAAATGGAACTAAATAAGGATCCAATAATGTTGACGTGTCATGATATATTATGAGCATTTAATACGTTAGCAATAACACAGATTATTTGTGTGTGATTTTCTAACCTTTTAAGAGCAAACTGTAAAAGGCAGGAGCTTAGATGCGTGGCACACAGTGCAGCAATGCTAACTTTTGCACAAATCATATAAAAGACTGAAGTCTGTAGCCCCATAATACATACCTGTGGCATTTATCTGCTAATTGATATCACTAGTGGATTTTCTTTCTCTGCATAGACAAGTTAGAATGAATACACATATCAATAAACAAACTGTAGAAGAATATTGAACCTCACTAGACCAGAGCTTTATTTTATGTCCTGGAGGACAGGCTATGATATTTTTCTTCTCTTTCACCTGACCCTGAAATAATCCTTTTTCTAATGCCTATCTTTCTTTCAGGCCTAGTCTTCTTATTAAAGTTTCATATTAGATCTAAAATGCTTTTCGTCACTTCAAATCCTGGCTCATACCTTATCTCCAGCTTCCAATGAATCATGCCCTACCTCTCTCTGAGGCCTCTGGTTGCATGTATTTATTTTCTTCATATAACAAAGGCTTTGTTTTTCTACCTCTGCATCACAGTCTTAGTGTTGATGGGCCACAGGGGAATGTTAGAACTGCAGACTCAAAGTTTTAATTTTCCTTTCTGTTATCCTATAGATCAGAGTAATAGAAATAACAGTTTTGAGAAAACTCTTATCCAGCTACTGCATCTGTCTTATGGAGTATGCAACATGAGGAAAAAAAAATTCCTGGATTTTCCTCTGAAAATAAGTTTCTACTGCAGAAATGAAATCTGTAGTTTTCTTGAACAGTATGCAATTATATAAACCAGGTAGATTATTCAGATTAGAAGAAAAGAGGATAACTAAGAAGTTTTCAATTATTTTTTTCAAAATATCTGGAGTATTTTCTCCCTTTTTGAACAGGTTATTTTTTTTCTTTTACAATAATCTGGTTCACAGGTATAAACCTTATTTTTCTGAAATTTGAAGGGATGAAGCATCTGTGAATAGTAGGAAAATATTTCAGGTTTCCAGGACTGAATATTTGAACAGAGGCACAGTGAAAGAAATAAAAAAGTTAGACACTGTCAAAAACATATTGGAGTGGGGGCTTCTACAACATAAACTCAAAGTACAATTCATAATAAACAATGTATCCCTACACATAAATTGAGGTTCATTATAAATGTCATGATTTTAACTGAAAATCTAAAGAGAAAAATTAAAAAGCTGTATCTTTTTTGGTTATAATGGGAATTACACACAATACAAAAAGCACACCACCCAATCTATCTCATGGCAATGGAAGTAATAGAAGAAGTTAGTGCTCCTCACAATTTTTTTCCTGGTTCCTTTTTCAGCCCACCCATCCAGTCCTTCCTTTCCCCAGTTCTGCTGAACTCTCTGAGGCTATTCAAGGGGATATTTCCATCCCAGTGGTGCTTCTGCAAGTTTTTCGCCTAAGGAACTCCTTGGGAAGTATTCCCACAGCCCATCTTTGCCTTTCCATATCTGCTGTACTGGGGATGCTTTGCAGCAGGCTTACATCCAGAGTGATTCTGGCATAAAAGCAACCAGGATCATCAGGATCGGTGAGCCACAGTTTTGCCTTTTAATGCAGCATTAAACTGTTCTGATGTGAAATATGGCTCATTCAGAGCCAATACATATCCAGCTGAAGTCAGTAGGAGTCTTGCATGGATTTCAGTGATCTTCATGTAAAGCCCAGAGAAAGCAAGACCTTTTTTCCTTCTGTGAGCAAGATAACAAAAATGGAAACGGAAATGATGGATTATGTAGGTCATTGTCAGTTCTGTGAGCTACGTGTTATGTATAATGTATTAGGCTAACCCTAAGGAAAAGTAGTTTGTGATGGGGAGTAGAGATGACTAAATTCTAGGTCCTAGAGTACTTGTTTTGTTCATCTTGATGTGAATAGATCTTGTGTTTTACTGGGTGTTGGTACGACAGAGATAAATTTAGAAGCAAATTTTGCATTAGATCTTCACACACGGTGTCTATTGACTTAAATGAAAACTGATTTGACTTAGCTAGGGCAGAATTTTGTATGCACGATTTTGAATTTTAGTAGAATACATATCTATGTCCTAAGGTACAATGTTCACTTTTCTGATGTTGTTTTTAGTTGCCATTTGTTAGTTTTAATGTTTTCTAAAATAAATATGCACTCCCAGAAGCAAAATAAATTTTAAAATTCCTATTTTCATTGTTTTTCATTTTTTACATTAAGTATGCCCTGCATACTCTATAGTGCATTATTAGATAAACAAGGCTTGATTACTAGAACTTGTGGCAGTTGGAGCCATTAAGAATAAGGTCTGCAAGAACAACTTGGAAGTGCACCTCAAATGGCTATCAGAACATTAGGCATAAATCACACAAATATATCTCCGCTGCATTCCTGAAAGATACAATACTCAAACAACCAAGCAGAAACTGAAAAAAGCCTGGAGTTACTGTAGAGTTTAATTATTCACTTGTGGGGTTTTTTTGCTTGTTTGTTTAGGTTGTTGGGTTGTTGGACATGTTTTTTATTTTAATCTGTTACTGGAAGTTGGAAGAAGTAAAGCACAGAGTGAGGAAAAAGTCTTCCAAGAATTTAGGAGAACTTATATCCTCTCCAGAAATGTTTGATCTATTTGTGGTAGTACAATGAGTTGTTCCTTTGGCAAGAGGAGGTACACTAGGTGGTTCACACCACACCATTTATTTACAAACTGCAACAGCTGCAACTCTTTTTTTTTTCCTGAAAGATTGAAAGATAGAGGGAATGCAGCCAAGTCTAACATAAATATGCAAGTCTGATGTGTCTGTGTCAAATACCATCCTCAAAGACATTTCACTTGGAAAGAGTGAATTGAAATCTCCAGATATCACTCCACACTGAGAAAAATATTATAATGAAAACAATGTATTTAAAGAGTGGAGGGTCTGATTATTTATTTATTTGTTTATTTATTGTGGAATGTAGCAATGTAATATGCTAAACAACCTTTTAATTGACATAAATAAAATACTTTTGAATTTTTATTCCTTTATCAAAAGTGCAACCTTTCTGTTTTGCATGGCACCAGTTATCCATATAGTTATATCCTATTTTTAATGAAAGGCAAATTTTCTATGACTGGGATTATTGAATATCTGTTTTATTTTAATGTTACTTAATTATCAAATATGTTTTCCCTCGTGAATGGGCTGGTTCCAAATGCATCACTAGGAGTTCTTACATGTTAAGCTGTTTTGGCCAGTCATGTTGGGATGAAATACAGCAAATTTTATATCTCTCACCAGAGATATGCAAAAGGAGCACAGTTTCTTTATAACATTTTAGTAAATCCCATCTTAGAGCTAGAAATGGGAAATTGCTTTGGTTCCATTCAGTGCCCCATTCCTTAAATTAAGATTCTTCAAGATAAAGGATTTGGCAAGATTATCACCCATTAAGCAACTGCCAACATAACCAGAGCCATGAAATGCTCTTTCTGAAAAAAATAATAGGATGGGCTCAGCTGTGCAGCCTCAGATTTCCCCTTGACTTTTCCCTTGGCTAGCAGAATTCTGGAGTAGGGGTTTTTCCAGCATTCCTTTTTCCCCCATCAAGAGCGGCCAATTAAAGAATCATCCTTAAAGTAAAATTTAAACAGTGTTAATCAATGGGTGGATGAGAGTTATGGAAGCAAATGTGATAAGTAATTAATTTATTTATTTTAATTTTTTCCTCTTTTGAATTGCTCAGCTAATGGAAAGAAGGTGACTGTGAGATTGTGAGGAATGTTGAGAGGCATTTTAAGATTCCATCTCTTGTTGTATAAATGAGAAAAAAGCAGATGTGTCATGCAAATATTCATGTTAATAAATGAAAAGTTGTTTTATAGGAATATTTAATAAAAATATTTCAAATTTTGACCATCTGGGAGAATATTCCTCTTGCAACTTTATCAAATATTCATGTAATCCCAGTTTACAGTAAAAAGCATAATTAAAATTTGAAATAAATATTTGAAGAAAACCTCTGGCAGCATTTTTGCAGCTCAAGTTATGTGTGATGATAATTGAATAGAGCTAGAGTGAGCTGATAAGTGGAATATCCACAAGAGAATGGAAAAGATGCAGAAGAAGAAAAACGTAAGAAAATATGCCCAACTTGTACATATTCTACTTGCTTGAAAATTATGCTTGCGAATGGCACATTATCAAATTAAAAAATTAATTAATAATCAAGAGGTTCTGTTGATATTTATCAATATTTCATGCAAATTGAGTGTATGTAGCCATTTAAATTTAGTAATTTTTTTCCATTCTTTCCACTTCATTGTTTGGAGCCTATGTCTTTCAAAATTAGTTTTATGTCAACCTATCTATGCACATCTACGTAACTAAAGAATTTGTAGTATTCATGATCCAGCACCAGAAAAAAAGCAAATGCCTCCCCTGGCACAAAAAAAAAAAAAAACCCAAGAAAAAAAAAACAAAAAGCAGACAAACAAAAAAAAAAGATAGGTACTATTGCAACATTCAAATTAATAGTATTATAGCAGTGTTTATGTGCTGTATTTCATTTTTTTCTCACAGGCCTAGAGGTGTGGAGAGATTTAGTTCATGTAACTACTGAAATATCAGTTGAAAAAAAAATTACTTTATTAGATTTTGAAATTCAGAAAACCATAAATATGTCAACAAATCATGGTAGGAATCTGCGCTGGCACACCTAGACAGGCTCTTCATGTCATCTCCCCATGGACCTGATCCCTCACGTGGCACTGCTGGAGCAGGGAGTTTGGAGGGGTTCACTACCCATCACTGTTCAGCCTGCCATGAAACACAAAACCCCGACGCTGGGGCAGAGGCTGAAAGTGAAACAGGGCATTGTGGGGCACAGAGGCACAACTGTGCAGGCCAAGCCCCAAGGCATCTGGGGAGTTACTCCAACCACTGATATCCAGCAATGGCGTTTCCCAGCCACTCTTCCCTCCTACCCACCACACAAGTCCATGCCAGGTACTACAATGTCCCTTTCCTCTCCAAAGCTACAAAGATCCCTTCCAGCATCATCATCCCTACCTGGCATCCAACCTAGCACCCAGAGCGGGTCCTCTTGGGGATTCTCTCAAAGATGCATCCCCAGGCCCCAGACAGGTGCTTGGCAGGTGTCATGCATCCTCTCCAGCACATATTCTGTGTCAATGGTAGACATTGTGTCAATGGGTAGACACAGACATTTATGGAAGAAGCAGCCAAAAGGATGGTCTTCTCACCCACAAGGGGGGTGGTCACTTTAGCGGAGCAAGGGGGCCACGGCCCAAATGGCAGCCAGCTGTCTATGTGCTGGTTCCACCCCAGGCTTAGCTATCCTCAGAGAATCAGGTGTTTGGGGAGGTGTTCCACCAAAGGGCCACCACTTTTTCAAATTATTACTTCCTAATTTAGCTTGTTGGCATAAGCCACAGATGCCCACATTTATCACGTAGGCTCAGGCTGATCTCTCTGATTTTCTCCCTACCAAAAGTCACTTACCTAACATTACCTGGTCATTACTAGGCTAGATGGACGCTGATTTTATGCCCATATATTAAATTATAGTTTCTCTTTGAAATGCAGATGATTTTTGCTTATATATATATATATATAGTAATCTGTCATGTATACACTTGTGAGTACAAATTAAAGTTAGGCAAAATATACTTAGTTAAATACAGCTTAACTATTTTCACTTTTTAAAACCATCTGTCAAAGTCACAATACCAATTATTCTCAGGGAAGTAAGGCAGTGTTTTTAAAAGGATATTAGCCTTAATTCATATGTGGCATCTGGCTTTCAAAAATAATCAAGACATTGCTTTGCAATGTAAATTATTTTGTAAATCTGGGAAAAAATGCCACCATGAACATGTCCTTGTGCTGACACTTTATGTTCAGGTTAACGAAAAGAAATTTCTTCCCTTTGGTGCATTTTATACCTCCTTTGGAAAGAAGACCTCCCAGTCAATTACAGAAATTAACAATTAAGACCTTCCTTGATATAAAACGAGTTAGCTAACTGAAATTTCAAAAAATATTAAATAACTGTAACCATTTTTGTTTCTGTTTCTATTTCTAGGTCAAGCATTTCTATTTCAAGAATTGGATGCTGTACTGAAAAAACAAACCAGAACACTGCTTAATGCATACCCTGGTCTTCTAACAGCATGCAGAAAACTTACGGCCTCAGATAACGATGTTCTAAGGCAGTAGTGCTCAAATTATAGCTCTTAAGGGACCTGAATATGGCTCTCATGAAACCAATGTGTCTCATTTGTGTTCCTTTTGCTGTATTTTTAGTCCTGGAAACAGAAGAACAATGATAATAGAAAAAAAACCCTGCAAGGGAATACTGGAACAGTAGAGAACCACCTTGCAACCCTTTTAATTAAGTGAAAGATGCGGGGGGGGAATAGAGGCATGAGGTAGTAACTTCTCTGAATGGAATTGCCTATGAGAGAACAGAAAAAAAAAATCAAAAAAACCCCCCAAAACAAAAAACTACAACTTTTCAGGTATTAAAGCTCTCCTGCCTCCTGACTAGGAAATTTAAAATTCTTGAAATAGGAAGTCCAACTGAGTCAAGTCAGCAGACTGTTTTAATAAACCCGAATTTTTCTGGTTCGAAAAATGTGGTTCTACTTGTAAATGACTTTCTATTTCTACAGTTGAAAGCCAACCTGAACTTCAATTTCTATCCTAGCATTTTTTTTTTCATTTATTTAAATTTCTCCCAAATATGACTTCAAAGGCTGACAAAATAATAGAATGACAGAACTGTCCTCCCCCATGAATGTACTTGGCTCATTTTTAGTCCTGTCTTACAGACTTGAATTTCTATGACTCTATGGACCTTCAGTACAGTTTACATAGAAATAATATTTGAATACTTTACCAAATAATTTTTTTTCCTAGAGGCAGAAAGACACTTCAGTGAGGTTCACATAAGTTTGTTCTGAAGCCACTGCTATACCCCTTCTCCTTCGTCATTGTTGACATTTCCAGATCCTTATGCACACAAACTTTATAATGATTTAATTTTAAAACACATTTCCATTTAAAACTGGAAAAAAAAAATTATACTTCTTATGTTTTCTCAAGATGGATGAACAAGAATTTAGAAAACACTAGATTTTTTTTTGTTAACTTTCCATACATTTTTATCCTTTGTATTTGCTTTTCCCAAATATCTTGGCACATTTTTGGACTGTCTGTTTTATCTGTGGAAACAGAGGTTTTTTCACTCAGTATTATATCAGAAAGAATATTGGTTATAAAATACTGTATAACCACATATCAAATGCAGGATCATACCTATGGACAATGAAAAGTACTTTCAACCAATTGTTCTTGCTCATTTGCTGTGACAGTTTGAGGGGAGGTCCAGTCCCACAGAATACAGTGTGCTTCAGTGCTGTGTTGCATACAAAGGATGCCAGCAATTGCTTTGAGCTAAGCACTGTGGCCCTGATGCAGTCAGACAGATATGCATGTGCTTAGCTTAATGTACAAGAGCAGCTAACCAGGGACGCACAGTGAGGTCTGTGAGTGTTTGGCTCATTTCCTGGAGCAGAGCACAAAAGAAGAAAGATATTTAATGATCTTAAGGTCAGTAGACCTTGTTCTGCGAATATACTGGCTCCAGAAAAGTAAAAATCATAGAGATACTATTTTATATTTTATTGCTAAACAAAGGAAATATGAATCTCTTAAGCAAACGTGAACCAGCAAACAAAAACATGAAAAACAGAATGACCGTTAGAAAAGTATAGTCTTTTAACTCTGTATACTGGCAGTATTGAGTATGAATAATCATATCAGGCTGTTTATGAACTGTTTGTAGGCAATTTCTAACCCGAAAGTTATTTGAAAACCTTCACATAACAACTGCATACCCTTTAAGAGGCCAGTTTTTCTACCACTGTTCTACTACTAGGTAGCACTGGTAATGCAGTACTGAAATAACTTTGATTTAGGATAACTGATATTTTATTTGAAGATTGTTTTTGTTAATAAAACATAGTAACATAAATTGTTCAAAAGTATAGTTCAGACAATTTGTGGAAAAATGTTAAAATATGCAAAATACAGGGCAGGAGAAAATGAAACTGTAAAAATTCTGGGGTTTTTTTGAGAACTTACTCAATGGCTTTGGTGCATATAGAGTGTCTAGATTCCTAGTAGTCTTGTGGCTACATGTGTGTGATGTAAAAGGATGAAAAAATGTGATACAAGTTATTATGCACAATTTGCAGTTTTCAAATGTAAGGGCTACAGGGATCCTTGCCTTTCACGTGAGACTATTACCCAAAAGTTGTGGTTAGACTTTAGACTTACCAAAATCACATGGATAGTCCAGAGCTCCTGATGTCCATGTGGGTCCCACAGTCATATCTGGTTGTACAAGGGACAGTGAAGTCATCTGTCCTTTCATTCCTGTCAAAAAAAGTGAGGTAAAAGGAACAGCAAGATTGGACTTAGAAATGTTGATGGTTAGCCCAGTGCTATCCCACAAAGGAGCGAAAAACTCTTTAACAGATCCAAAGTGTCTCATGTGACCAGTTTGTAGAGTTCCCTCTTGCCCATGGCTTCCTGAGATAGGTAGAGTGAGCCTTGCTGCTGTCAGCCATATGTAAATTTTAGGATGTGGTTATCAGAAGATGAGGAAGTTTGGTGAGCAGAAGACTATGTACTGTGTTTTTTTCACATTAGAATATTAGTGTGCCCTCTGGAGATGAAAGATTAAGGCGTGCATAGTTGTGTGCACAGCAGAAAATGTTGGCCCTTTCAGTCTCTGAACTGCAAAACTTGTATTTTTCTTAGATCATATTTTTACAGGATTTACATAACAGACAAAAGAAAGAAAATTTTCAAGTCCAAAAGAAAAACAGCCAATAGTAGCAACACTACCCAATCTTGAACTTTCTGAAATGGAGTATCATTCAGCAATTTCAAAGATCTACTGGGGGGAAAAAATATACAAAATAAATCATCTCAGAAATTAGAAAAGTCCCATTTGTCCTATATGCATAATTATCTTGATTTTAAATTCTGAACAGAAACATGCTCCACATTAAAAAAAAACACTTTTTTTTTTTCCTTATAAACATGTCTGAATACCTAATGTAGTAATTTAAATAAAATTATGATTTTTCTGTGCTGGAATGCTTGGCAACACTTAAACTTCTAATTTTCTTTAAGACATAAATTTTTCCTTGTAAAATGTACTTTTTTAAATTGATAGACAGTCCAGAGAATGCCACATTTTGTGAATGAGAACAAGAACTTGTATCTCTTCTCAATATGTAGGCTCAAGGGACTCAGTAGTCCTCTCTGTCCATGCTAAATGCACACTGAAGATACACCTGAGCCTACACTTACTATACCTCCCTCATCTTATGTGAGATAGGGAGGGAGAAAAATGTTATCTTTACATTGATTAAATTGTTTCATTCTATCCATTCCTTTCAAAGTTCATTTCTGGATGGATAATTACCTCTTCTGTGAAGGAAACTAAAATCTACTTTGATGGTTATGCTAACAAACTCTAGAAATGCTCTGAAATTTGTTGTCACTGCCTGGTACTATAAAATCACTGCAGTGCAAGGCAGCTTAATGTTTTCTTTCAAACCTCAGCAGTGTGAGAAAACAGAAAGCTTTGGGGCTCCAACTAAATAATTTCACGTTACAGTAAGTGGTAGAAGGCAGTTCAGCAGTCAGGTATTTAGACTGAAATGTAAGCATTTATAGCTGCATCCTGCTGCATGCTCAGCATTGTTTGCTGTTTTAGAGGTTGATCACTGCTTAATGTGTTTGGTTTAGTTTACAGTTAAGTGCAATGCTTGTGCTATGCTGCAGTGCTGAAACCTCCCTTATAGTGCATCAATTCATTTGATTTAAAAGGTGTCAGTAAACTACCATGTATCTGTACTGCCATTTTGCTGTGTACGAGTTCATTGTTGTTGCTGCCATTTGCTGTTCTAAAATTGTGCTATTTTCCATCATTTTATCAACTTCTTATTCGTATTTTCAGAAACCTCTCATCAAGATCAGCAATGCAGAAATAAACCCATAAAACTCAAATTGAACTCTAACACGTTGTTTTGCAGAAAAACCCACTGTTAAGTGGTGTGTTAAGACTAAACCAGAAGGATTTGAACTGCAGGTTCTTCTTACACCTAATTATCTTCAGTTACACGGTCAAAATATTTTTCAAAGACCCAATGCTTTAAGAATGAAAGATGTTTTATTCTATAGTTTCTAAGTCACATGATTAGATAGAATTGAAGATAGCTCATTAAATGAAAAGTGGCACCATTTACTCAGAGTCATGTCATTTAAACCTATGACCAGAGTGGATCCTCCCCACTAAATAAGAAAACATATAATTTATACTAACTCCTTTCTTGATTTCTTTCTACTAAAACAATACTCTATTGGGTGGAAGAGAGTAGGACACGTCCTTATATTGTACCTGTAATTCCACTGCTTTAATGACAGAAAAAGTAGAACTGATCTCTATTATTGGTTAATTAAAAACTAAATTTCTTTGACTCGTACCCTAGCTTGCCACTTAAAAATTAATTATGGACAATAACAAATAGCAAAGTGTTTCTTTTCCAGAATAAGTTCCCTATTGGGATGCAATGAAAATGTTAATAATTAAACAAATAGTCTAACTTGGATTATTTTTTGCTACCTCTCATATAAAAAACCACACTGACGTTAGTTGACTTTTTTGTTTCATAAATATTTATATATAATTGCATTTTCCTTGTAAATTGCATTTTTTCACCCCAAAGGGAGGAAAAAACAATTTGTGTGTTAATTTTATCTCACTGGTTTTGTTCAGCTTCAGTAGTTTTGCATATAAAATAAGAGATTAGATAAAAAGAAATGCATAAAACCTGTGTTTTATAATTTAAATAACAATAATTAGGCGATGTTGCTAATTTTGCAGCAATTCAGGTACATTGCTACCTCCCAGCATAAAGTGAAAAGCAGGCAATTCAGTGTTCCTATTCCCCCTACTGCACAGCTTTGATACTAATTTTGTTTAGATTCTGCTGCCCCCTACAGAATAATTAAATATTTAGCATTTTACAACCCGAGAGCTGGTGTCCATCATTTTTTCATATTACCTGGACAAGTTACTACGCGTTTTCCATGGAAGGAAGCAGAGCTTTATTTGCTGTCATTACAATTTTTAATACGTTCTGCATGACCTTTACTAAAAAACAAACAAACAAACAAACAAAGCCCCTGAAACAAACAAAAAACCAACCAACCAACCAAAAAAACCAAAACCAAAACCAAACAAAAAAAAAAACCAAAACCAACCCCTCCCCCCAAAAAAAACCACTAAAACCCCCCCAGAAAACCAAAACAACTGAATTCACGATTTTGTGTTATATTGATAAAATAAAATTTTAAAAATTTAAGAAGTGATGTGACTGTTATTGAACCACTGAAATAAGGTGAAACATATTTTACATCCTCCAAGAAAGCAGAAAGCAAGTTTCTCAGGAAGAAGAAATCTCAGGAAGTAAGCTAATTATGTACTTTATCAGCTGCTACCTATACTACTATTCTTTCCAGACTCCACTATCTGTAACAAACAGCAGCAGTTAAATGCAATGATGCACTTCAGATTCTAATAGAAAACAGACTGTGAATAGGAAAGGGAGGAATAGATAATACTCTAAATGTAAACTTTATATTTCTAATTACATTTCAAAAATATAACACGGTTTTGAAAAGTAGTATTTGTACTAGTTGACTTCTTAGATAAAAGTAACTTTTTAAATAAAAAGAAGACCTATATTATGCTTCCTGTGGCAAACCTCAAATTGAATAGGAATGTTTGTTCTCTATGGATATGCCCTGGCCATCTCATACTGCACTGTATATGTCCATCATTTAGGAGATTATGCATGAAGGAGGGGAAGTCAAGGAATTTTCCATCATATTCAGTCTTTACAACTGTGTGGAGAAAGAAAATAAGCCGGAGATTTCATATGGCCTGGATTAGCTCCTTTTGGTGTTCCCTAGAACCAGGCATTAGAGGAAAGAGAAGTGTCATGAATGTGCTTGAGTTTCTCCTAATAAATACTTCCCAGAACACACAGCACAGAAACTCACATGTCCTTGGCTTACTGAGATTAGCAAGAAGTTAGGACATTGCAGTAATAACATCATTAAAACATCTCTATTTTTCTGAGTGTTTCCCCAAACGCTCAAAGACACTACTCTTGAGGAGACAGGTGAAGGTTATGCCTTCCAAGGCATATGGTGAATGGATCATGGAGCACAAAGTTGTTTGAACATGGCAGGTTTTGCTTACAAAATAATTTTGTAGAGATGTTAGCAAACTCAAGAAAACTTACAGGCATTTTGATGCCTTAGCTCTTTCATATGTTGGAAACAAATCCCAATTTTAGTGAAGACTTTGCAAGAACTGGCTGTAAAGGGGAAATGAATCCATGAAGACAGTCTCAAACACATTAGTAGGCCATACTCCATAAATAAACACAGTAAAAATGTTCTCAAAAAACTCAAAGATCTTTCTCAGATCCAAGAAATGTTATTTTGATCACACCATTAGCGGTGACAACCTTTGCATCAGTAAATTCAATAAAGACAATCTTGCCTTTGTATAAAATAGTTTGTCCAGAGAAATTTTCTGGACAGGATTACTTTGAAATAATCAACTATTTGCTTTTGAAACATATTTCAGTATTTTCTCACCTGCATGTTTAAAGAATGAATGTATTTCCTGGAGGTAGAAAAAGGAAGCAGAAAGATGAAAAAGGGTTCAGAAAAGAGGTGTTTTTTTTTTCCTTCCAGAAAGAACAGAGACATTAAAGGCGGGGAAAAGGCCCCTGCAGAAGTATCTATTAAATGTATTTTCCAACTTTCATCCATTGTCTTACTCTCTATAAGAATCTGCCATTCACTCAAATGGTGCTTTTATTTCCTACGTATGACAGGAGCATACATGTTCACTGCTTCGCAAAAAACTATAATTTAAAATACAACACTGAGCTATTAAAGCTAAAAGCTTTTAGAACAAATCACAAATCTGACACTTTTTTATGGTTTTAACTCAACTATGTTGGGAGACAAGCTGAATAAAAGAACAGCTTTGCAAGCTTCATCTAATACTTCAAATAGACTAAGTGCAGATTTTGTAGATTTAAATATTCACATTAATATTGATTTGTAGGAGTATCAGGGAAGAAAAACAACACCATTAAAATGATAGAGACATAATTCCAATTATAGTTGTTGGTAATGGAACTGCTGCATTACTAAAATCTACAGTCTTAGATTAGAGAGGTACTGCAGTGATTCAAACCCAGGGAGAAGATAAAAGAACAAGAAATGTGTCATTGCTGCAAAACCAGAACCAATAAAGAATGTAAAGCATTAAACAGCAAGATTTTTTCATCACAATAAAACTGTGCTTCTATATGGAAGAAGAACTCTCAAGTGTTTATCAAGCAAAGGTCTGAATAGCTGTAGACTGAGCAAGTCGTGGATGCAGTTCAGACTTTCAAGATTTTTTTTCTGTATTTTACATGTTTGATATTTAATTTAAACAATAAAGAGGTGGTTGTTATGGGAGAAGAGTGTGGAAACCATGGACTGCCCTATGAGTTCTTTAACTACTGTGGTACAATCAGGCCTGTGTTCCTCTTCACCTTTCTCCTTTTCCTTTTCTGGTGTGTTCAGCCCCAGTCTGGGTCTTTTATATGATATTATGATTCTGTAATACAACCCCAACAGGAGGAAAGTGCTGCTTCATCCAACTGACATTACAACATTCTCAGAGGAAAAAATAAAATAAACCTGGATATTGGTCAGGAGACTCCTTAGCATATGGATTCCAGTAGGCTTTATGTATGAATAATGTGGTCTTGCAAATCAGATAATCTCATGGCCAGTGTGATCTGTTAAGAGGAAGGGACATAAAGCATGGGTGAAAGCCATCTTTGGGGTACAGGTGTAAATTCTTTGTAAAAACAAATTTTCTTTATTACATCATATATTCCCTCTTATGTTTCTGTCAATGAGACAGTTTCATTGTGTTCATAGCACGGAACATTAATCCTCTGTGAAACAGAGTTTTAACCTAGTGTTTTAACCTGGTGTTAAAATAATTTCCTTTTCCTTGATGCATTTCAGAATTTTACTATTTCACTGGGAGACAGAAGCTAAGGAAATGATTTTGCTCTCCAGCTGATGAAGAGCTGCAGAATTTTAGAATTCAATGTTCTTTTTCCAATGAGCTCAGCAAGAAACTTTTTAGACAGTTTCAAAACTGTCCTTGAGATAGCCAGGTACAAAATAATATAGAATTTACACAGTTTTCTCTAAAACTCAGGATTGTTTAAACTGACTGTCTTAATCACATCACAGAGTGATTCCTTAAACTTGAATGACCCTAACTCTGGCTTTGAAAGATCTTTAAAACATTGGTCACACTGTGTCATTCAGTCCAGACACTTGGTATGTGTTACGATCAGGTCTGCTGGTGTCTCAAGTGTCTGTTCAGGGTCAGAAATAAACGTGTGCAGAAGAAAATTCACCACATTTTCAGGTTTTAGCTTTCTTCCGTCTACAACCATTATCTATGCAAAATAAGAATAAGGTTTTCGCAAACTAGGGGCAAGCAAAGAAACAACCACAGAACTGGGTTCCTGTGTGCAAGTTTACATCTTTCTTCATAATTTTTGGCTTGCATTCTTTTAATTTAATTTTGTCCGTTTTGTTTACTTCACTACCATTTTTTTTCCGTTGCTGTCTTTCCATTAGTACTTTGCTTCAATGATGTGGCTCATTTGTAGATCCTAGCATGCAAATTGTAATCTAACCTAAACATTTCAGCGATGCTTATATTTGCATCTCAACTTCCTTTGTGCAGCATTACCTTTCCTTAGACCAGTTATTTTAATGGTAGGATTGCATTATTTTCTGGTGAGATATTTAAATAAATTATTCTATACAATGAAACTATTTCTGGTTTTAATTTGTCTTTTCATACGTAAAAATGCTTCATAAGAAATTTAAAGCACACAGCAAACAGAATATATCAGAACATATTTTTAATTTAAGTTACAACTCTCTGTCAGCACTACATATTTAATTACCTGATATATGGATACAACATTCCCTATATTTTATGGAGTTCTATGCAATTGAAGTAACTGTGCCAACACCATAAGTGTCGTTAAGCAGCATGTACACAAGATGCTGACTTCTTAACATGAATGGTCTGAAAACCTGTTCATCTCCTTCCATAATTCTGCTTGACAAAGTGAAACCCTAGGGTTTGGTGTGACTGCAACTGTAGAGATATGATTTCCTTAACAGAAAGGATTCTCTATGGCACGATGCTGCAGTGAGGAAGAATAGTTCCTTCTATTCCCTTAATGCATCGAGTTGTGGTTCCTAATTTTAGCCAATCACTGCTCCACTAATCATCTCTTACATTTTAGTCCTGCAGTTTGACAGACAAAGTCACCTTGATAGCAAAACAAAATTATTCTCTGTTGAATTTGTGTACAATATAAACTAGTGGTAGTGATTGCATGATTGCCTTTAGCATATGGCAGACCCCAGAATTTCCTCTCGTGAAGATACTGACCCACTGATCTCTCTACAAAAAAAAACAACCCCGCCAGTATTGACCAGAAAAAAAATGGTTAACCAAAAAAGAGCACATACATCCATTCCTGCTGAAAGTAAAGGCTCTTGTTCCATGGACACACAAGGGAAAATAACACTCTTTGGTTGTACAGTTTTGATCTGAGGAACAGGACAAGTGCTATTGCCACTTGTCCTGTCAGCTTGCAGCAATCAGCTTGCTAGCATTGGCCTTCCCTGAACTTCCCTGAACATCTGGGTCTGTTTGGCTGTGCTTTAATACATCTCCATTATTTCAGTGGCTTAATATAGTATTGTCTTGAACTCTTTTTTATTTTTGTCATAAAAGCCATCCTGCCATGGTGACATACAGAATGCAAGTGTGCATCATGTGATAAATATATAGCAGTTTTTTATGTTATTTATTTTAGTTTTTAAAGAAATTAAGTGCACTCTACATTTTTTCTCATGAGAAATGTTAATCAAATTTTCTCCATAATTTTTTTTCTATATTTACTTTATCTACATCTCTTCTATCCCTCCTACCTTTTTGTTTCCCATAGGGAAAAGTCCTAGTCTAAAATAAATGTTCTTGTACATGCTGTATAAGCTGTCTTTTTATGATTATAATATAGATTATATACAAGTTTGTGCTTATTTTTTGCGATGGTCTGCTTAATAGAAATTTGATTTTGATAATCTTCATTGCCCTGACCTGCATTCTTTCTTTAGCTATCTTTTTTCTTGTACATTCTAACTACAACTATTCACCATTATCAAGGATACAATTTTTTTTTATATCTATTCCTCTTCTATTAAATTCTAAGACACAATTTACATCATGGAGCATTGCTGAATGACGTTTCTACAGGATTTGATGCCATGGGTCACTTGTAAGGTAGTTACTAACTTTGATTTCATCACTTAGGGTTTCACTTCTCCTTGTACACTTGCTTTAATTTATGAACATTACATTTATTGGGTTTTTTTGACTTATTTTATTGCCAATCAGACCCATGATTAGACATCTAAAATATTCATATCTATGTCACTTTTGAATAACCTTAAAAATTACTGAACATTAACCAGCACCATTAGTAACTTCTCACAACTGATCCAAAAAAATAATGAATACAATGAGCAACACAGGTACAGTACAGTAAAACCCCCTCTGGGATTCTTGCCATTACGCTCCATCCACTAAAGGAGCTGATAACTTTTTCCTGCATTTTTTCCAGTCTTTCAATCAACTATTTAACTGTGACAGGACTTTTCCACTTGAAAAAAAAAAAAAAAAAAAAGCCTGTTTAAGGTTTATTGGAAGCTGATATATACTGTTATGAGTCTTATTGACAAGTTCATTGACATCACTAAATATCTCTTCAAACCTCACAGGTTGTGGCTTTATTCTAAAAAAGCTGTATTGACTTTCACCACAGTATCACACATTCACTTAATTCCATTCTTTGTTATAGTTTTGATTGCTTTGCTTGGTACAAAAGTCAAATGCACTCAGACCAGTGTCTATTTATACAGAGGTCTTCTAAAAACCTTTGTGAAAATGACCCTGCATTTACTGTCTTCCTTTCCTCTGATAACATGACTAAATAAAAATGTGAGACTTCATACCATAGTCACCACTTGGTCAACTTCATACTGAGCTTCAGATTTTATGCATAAAGAGAACCTAGTCCTTGCTGGTGAGGAATTCCGGTGAGGAACCGTATTGTGCATCACTTTTTTTCTCTTGGGTTTTATTCCTTACTTTTTCTTCTCTTGGTTGTTATTTTCTTCTCTTGGTTGTTTTTTGGTGTTTTTTTTGTTTGTTTGTTTGTTTTTTTATTATTGGGTTTTCATTGGTTGGTTTTTTCTTCATTTGAATTTTTTAAGTGGTCTTACCTCAACCCAGCATTTTTAGCATTTTTGTTTCATTCTCCTCCCCATCCTATGAGAATTGGAGGAAAGAGTGAGCTTCAAGTTTTATCATGAAGAGTAAACTTTTCTGGGAGGAATGGAGATACAGCATAGACTTCCTGATCCAAACATCCTTGTCAAGCATGGCCAACTAGAACAGTTGCCCACATCTGTGTCCAGATGACTTCTGAATACCCACAAGGCAGGAGACACAATTTCTGGACTTTTTCCTTCAGTCCTGTTGAGGGGAGGGAGTGATAGATTGGTTTGGTGGGCACCTGACTGCTCTACCAACGTAGTCCCACCACATTTAAATACTAAAACCAAAACCAGCCAAAATAAGAGAAATTTCATTTAATGGCCTTTTTCTGGTCTTATCTATGTTGGTTATTTTCTCTTGTAATTCCACATATTGAAAGAAGTTGCTCGTGGATATACTGTTTGCAACCATGTACTTCATGTGGTTATGCTTATTATGCTTGTAAAAAAGCAATTTGTGATCTCTCTGTGCTGATGGCCATGCCATGTTCTGCAGAAAAGCTGCAGATGTGTTTTCTCTGGGAACCTTCACATGTGTCTTCTTCTACATCCAGACATAAAATGCCTCTTTGCTCTCGAAAAATAATGTGTTTTACATAGGTAATATAAAACCACAAGTGTGATTTATAAACTCAAATGGGCTTTCTTCAGACCGTACAGTCCGATTCTATGTAAGTAGGGGCTGTAAAATACCACTTCTATCTCTGTAATGCAACCAGTACTTCCATGTTAAAATGTATTTCTAGAAAAGCATCACATATATATGTGATAAGAAATAAATACAATGTCCTATAACTCTATAACAATTTGAAAGGACTGGTGGTGGTGGGGTGTGTGCTCATTTTTAGTATTCTCCTTATCATCTCTTCTGCAGAAGAAATAACCCTGTTCTATTTTCTCTTCAATAAAACCACATGGAATTAAATTGAGAGGGAGAGCAGCATCTACATAGCTAATACTGCCCTCGAAATAGCATATGAAATAACCCTGAACACTGAAAGAGCACTGAACGTTGAAATAAAATATGTCAAATAAATAATTTTGTCTCTCCTTCCTAATGACTCTGTTGCTGGAAAACGAAGTTATGCCTGATAGTGTGGCTGGACAGTGATTTCTTGTATCTCATCATAATTTGTAAGTCATGTGTTCAGGCACTTCTCTGAAATGGTAACTATCAGCAGTAGTAATTTGTGACTGAGAAATAATCTAGCATGGAATTTAGCATGAAAGGTAGGAAGGTCCAGCTGCAGAATGAGTTACAGTGGCTGGAAGCAGGAATGCTAGAGATAGAAGGATCCCCTGTGAAGGAGTGAATTTTCCCTCAGTGATAAGAAACAGCTGCAACACTGTCTTGTAGCCAGCCTGGCATCTATGTGCTCAGGGGTCACCTTTATGCAGCAGAGCTGGGCTGGGGAATAGATTCACAGCTGGGCAGAGGTGCCTCATGCAACTGCTCAAAGGACGAGCAGCAGATGAAAGTACAAACAAGGTATTGGCTTGTGACACATCTTTGTGAGCTCCTTACAGGACCACCTCTAGCAGTAAGAGTCTGCCCACTACATTGTTCCTTATTTTGTATTCCTCTTCAAGCATAAATGTGTGTTCTATATCATGTGTGCTGCTCATTGTCCACTGGATCAGACTCCACAAGCATCACAGTGAAGACTGTACTTCTTAAGGGAGCACCACCACAGGAGTCCTGTCCTCAGACAAGTCCTCCCATTCTGTGTAAGTGTCCTGTTCTGTGCAAGCAAAACTACTGCTGTGCAACCAGGGCGGCTGCCACTTCATCTGAGAAAGAAAGCCCTCATCTTATGTACCTGCAGGGTAGCTTTTCAGATTATGATTACCAAGCGGAAGGAAAAACCTTGGAATGTTGCTTAAAAAAAGAGAATTTTAAATAAAAAAGGCCTACTTTTAAGATGTCCATGTGAATGCCTCTCTCACTTTAGCTTTCTCAGTTGGTTGGGTAGCTACAATTTATTTTTTTTTATATTTCCTCAGATTTATGTTAAAATGACTTCATATCTGTTCAAACAATGAAGACAAATGGCTTATTTTATGCCCGGAATCTTCTTAAACAGTGTCTCTAAAACTGGATTGAGGAAACACTTCATTAAATACTGTGCATTCATAAACTTCTTAAACCTTTGCATTAGACTGATACATGTAAAATGGATAAAATCATTTGAGCAGGCAGATTTACACAGAAAAAATGTGCACGACAACACACACAGCTACTGGCATAGTCTTCCTTGATTAATAAGCTGTAGTAGATATAGTTCTTTTAAAAAGGCAGGTTTGAAATGCAGCTGATATGGCTTATTATTAAGCATTCAGCTATGTAACTGTGATCTCTGCTTCTTTAAGTAGCTCTGCTGGACAGGCACAATTTCCATGTTCACCAATGTGAGAGACAGAGACTTCTTCCTCTTAGCCTGCAGGTCTTTTTTATTTAATTGTTCCCCTTTTATAACTAAAGTAATCCAAAATTATGTCCCTCCTGAGGTTTTGGAGTAGGCACATACAACACTATTATAGCTTTTGTCATAGGTAAAGTTGGTGCACCAGCAAAACTATTCTACTGTCCTGTCAGTGAGTGCAACAATAATTATTTGCCCAGAAAGGACTTTCTATGGTACTGAAGTAACTAGAGATCTGGTTGCAATAGCATTTCTCCTGGGAACAGGGCTGACTCTTCACAGTTTTCATACTGAGAAAAAAAAATCGTTAGAAAAAAATCCAGACCAGATCATTAGCCTTATCTAAATATACCCTAAAATCTGACATTTAAGAGTTTAACTTCTCATTAAAAGCTACAGGAAGGTAATAAAAATTGAAATTAGACAGTACTGTCAGCACACTACATCTTTGCAAGAAAGTAATCTCAAGGTTGAGTAACGATGGGATGAGTTTATGTTAAAAAAAATACACTCATGTAGCCTTGGGAAAAAATTATTTTCCATTGCCTTATACTGACACTGAATGCCAAATGTAGCATTAAAATCCCACATTGTCCAGTGTACTGGATCTGGCTGAAACAGAGCCAATTTTCCCCACAGCAGCCCTCACAGTGCTGTGCTGTGCATTGGGAGCTTGAAGGGTGCTAATAACACACTGGTGTTTTGGGTACTGCTGAGCAGCATTGGCACAGCATCACAGCTGTCTCTCCAACATCCTTCCTCCCCATCAGTAGGCTCAGGGGTGGGCAAAATCTTGGGATGGGACCCAACTCGAACAGCTGACCAAAGCTGACCAAAGATATCTGCTCAGATATAAAAGCTAAGAAAAAGGAAGAGGAAGGCTGGGGGAGGACAGCAATTATTTACAATATTTATCGTCCAGAGCAACGATTACACTTGCTGAAGCCCTGTTTCTTGGGAAGTGGATGAACGCTGCTTGCTCACATGAAGTAGAAAATAAAAAAAAATATTTAAGGTTTTTTCTTTTGCTTGCAAGCGTGATATCATTTGCTTTTGCTTTAGTAAACTGCCTTATCTCAACCTATACATTTTTACATCTTATTTTCTCTCCTCTGCCCTTCTGTAGAGGAAACTGATAGAGTGGCTTGGTGGGCACCTGGCATCCAGACAAGGTCAACCCACCACATCCACTTATAGATAACCATGCAAGTTTTTGATTAAAAGCTAATCGGACATTTAAAACTTCCTGCCTTTATAACCAGTGAAAAAAAACCAAACCTCATTCCACTGAACATTTCGTGGTGGAGGTTTAAGATTTCCACAACTGCTTGAAAAAATAATCGCAACATTACTCAGGAATTGATGTCTTCCATCAAATAAGAATGCTGTTGACTATTGAAATATTTTATACTCCAGACTTATTCACTAGTGTTCACAGATACTGAGTGGATTTCATCTCATGTAATTATGGGTTTACTGTGTAGGTATCCACATCAAGACATTGTAAGCTTATTTTGTAGTCAACAAGGAAAAATAAGCAATCCTAGACCATGAGTCTTTTGAATTATTTTAGATGTCTGTTTTAGAGCAAGGTAAATCAGGCCAACAAAGTGCCTAGTGACTTTGCTGCCAGCCTGGAAAGAGAGGCCAAATGAAGCCCCACTTTTGGTGGATTAATAATGCCTTCTGAGAGACATGGTGTGACAGCACAGGGTTCATGCTCACTGTTTCATTCATTGCATCATAGAAAAATAACAGATCTAGAATAAGTGTTCAAAGGCAGCATGTATGTGAGAAGCAAGCACTGCAGTTGCAGCTAATATAGAAAATTTGTAACTTAGGATGAGGGGATGTCAGAAAAAGAGTAGAAGGAAAGATGAAATAATCATCTCAAAGCAGTGAGTTGATGCAAGTGGCAGAGAGTAGCAATCAATATCTACAGCTGTGATCCCACTCAGATTTTTGTGAATACATACAGACTGCTTTGGTCTTATTAATGTCGTACAATCATCAAACAGCAAAAGTGTCAGCTTGTGAAAGAAGAATGGCTGAAATACAGGAAAGAAATGTATGAAAATGGAAGGCAGAGGCAAAAGTTTATAGCAGCTTATAGTGGCAACAGCAAATTGTCTTCTTGACCTATCGCTAAGAGGAATTGTATTTCTCTCAGTCTGGCTGTTTGGCAGGCACACAATTTCTGCGGTTGACATCATCATTTATGCCTTTTTTTAATCTGGTTGGCAGCATTTTCAGTTGTTTTGCAATAAGCATTTGAATTGCCTATTAAGAATTTCTAATCTAATTATTTATTTATTCTAAAAAGCATACTCATGTATGCATCACAATCATCTTCTATGAACTTGAGCCAGCTGTGGATCCTGAGCTAAGCAGCTGACTCATACTGACAAGGAACACATGGATTGTATTATCGTTAGGTGTTCTTACTGACATTATTAGTGTCAGAGGGACAGAACGGGCAGACTGAACTTGGGGTGTTTGAACCTCAAAGTGAAAGATGAATCATGTACACATTCTATGTCTGCAACTTAAAAAGAACTCCTTGGTCGGGGGAGATACAAAAGCAGTAGTTTTGTGATTGTTATTGTGACAATTCATCAATTCTCTTTGCTCAGAGACTATTTAATCACTGAAGCAAGTGATGCAGAATTCCTGTAGAAAAAGCACCCTCAGAGATATTCATAACTGGACTAAACAAGACTCAGGGAAAGCTGTTTTTTTCTAAACCTGGTTTAACTTAGAAACCAGCACTGTTTTGAACAGCAAGTTGTCTCGAATGATCTCCAGGGTTCCATTCCAAACGTCCTTTCCTTTTATGATGCTTTGCTGACTTTTATCCCTGGAATTAAAGAACTCTCCCTCTGACAGGTGTTGCCATTAATATTTACATGAAATCCTGCAGGAGTTCTTGGCCAGCTACCTTCATCACTGAGCTGCTGAAATCAGTCATGTAGACCACTGGTGACTTGAATATGTTGGAACAGACAGATATAATATAATGCAAATTAGAGGAAATAATCAAAATTACTTGTATCCTGTGTTAGTTTTGGGAAAATAATCATGCGCATCATGCTAGCTATTCACTGAAAACATCTGTTCAGTAGAAACTAAGAGCAACTAAGATTTTTTACTTAATTAAAAGAAATAGAGATCGTTGAGAATCTGACACTAAGACACTAGATCCTCCTATGATCTGGCCTGTACCTATTTAATTTATACTGGTTTTCACAGCAAGGTTAAAGTAATGTCACTATTAACTTAGTTAAGAATTATTTTGAAGAGAAATTTTCTATCTGCAGAGATTCATGATATCTTAATGAACTCAGTAAATAACCTCGTTCAGTATATAATGGTCCAAGTATCAGAATTATGGGTTGTTGACTGCCTTCATAATGAGGTGGGGTTTTGTTCCAAATGTCAAATGTATATATTCTGCCTTTTCACTACATTTATCTGTAAGTGCTATAAGCCCTGAATTTCGCAAATTCTCAGGCATATTTATTGTGGGAGTGTAGCTTTCTGCTTCCAGTTCCCTTTTCGTTTAGAATTGCTAATTAGTTACCTCACAGTTTAAGATGATATGGCTTAGGCTGCAAATTATTTCAGGGTAGTTATATGCTAGATGGAGAGCAGCTGAAAAACAGGTGTCTGCCTTATGACTGGATGCTGTGTTAGAAATGAAGAGAGAGTAATGATTGCTGAAGAAGGAAGTTGGATAGAAATCTTTACCTCAACACGTAAGTGCACACAGTACTTTCGATGTTTCATGAAGTAAGTACAAAACATCACCTAATTTCAGAGGTTTAATGACAAAATTAGAATAATATGTCAATGAAAGGGTAGGATACCAGCAGAGAGATGAGAATTTACATTGAAAAGTGTGCAGAAGATATCCTTTATACTGTTTAAAATTTGCGTACTGTGGGAGAAGCAGAGATCTGAATTACATGGTCAGTTTTCATCCCAGTCTTGCAGATGAACTATGTCCAAATGGATAGTAATTCATTATACTATGCTTTTCTATTCTTTTCCTGTGCAGTTTTAATCAGTTTAAAATGTGTTATGCTTAGCAATATGGATTAAAGCTCTTCCTTCTAGGACAAACTATACTTTCCTCCAAGTCAAGAAAAGCCTTAAACTTCTGATGAGCAAAATTCTTTGCATCCAATAATTTCACTAAGATATAGTGCTTTTTTTAAGGTATTACATATAGGGCCAAAGAGAATTTGCTAATTTTTTAATATCGTTCCTTTAACTGCAATGGCTCGCCAAAGCCTTGTTGGGACCTACTCCTGAAAAATACACCCTATCAAGTTTCACGCTCACATGTTCAAAAACAAATCTCTGTGAAAATAGAGAGGATAAGCAGGAACTTTTAATCCTCGTTGAACTATTTCAGTTGCCTCTAAAATTAGCCAGCATAAAATAGTGTAAAACAACTTTTTCTCCGGTCAATTATGACTCCTTGAAATTTCCCAGATATAAAAAGCAAAACTATCTCAAACCCAAAAACAACAAGCAAACAAAAAATCATGGAATAGTTTGAATATGCTGCAACTTCTCAGCTTTTGTAAGTGCAAAACATAAAACTGCAGATTTTGCAGGCTGCAGCTGCCCTTTCTGTTCTTACAGAACACTGCTGAGGAAGGAGACAGTCTACAAAGCACATAAGGCTGGAAGTTTAGCTGAAACTGGCATGCTCTGAAAGCCACAGGAGGTCTGGCTTGAAAAGCACATTTCCATGACATTTTCAGTATTGAATTCTTGAGTTTTCCTTTTCATTCTGAGTAAAATATTATTTTTCTAGAAAACAAATAAACACATTAAAATTCAATTTCCTGATCACTTCTTGATAAACATATTTAGAACTCTGCACCAGAGAAAAGTGGTTTTAATGACACCTTTAAATATCATAGTGCTGATGGAAGTTGATAGAATCAAAATTAACTGCTAACAAGGAAACCTTGGTGCACAAATTCAGAAATCAAGCATGAATTTTAGCCATTCTAAAGGACTGAAGAGAGAGTTACTCTTATTTGGTATGTGCAAGAATTATTCATACTACCTATGGAAAGAATAATTTTTCCAGCTAGGAGCTATAACTTTATAGAATTAGTTTTTCTTTATTAAGAAATAAAACTTGTAGGAGAGCTCTTGACAAGGCATGAGACAGTCATTAATACAAAGCAATGGAATAAGATGAGCCCTTTCCTCTATGCTGGCAAGACTTGCTAGAACAAAGAATTGTCAGTTTGTATCTTGCAGTCTGCCATATAATGTGATATGTACCTAATTCAGCTTCAAGCTTCATTACTTTGAATAAGGTAACATTTGAGATTAGAACATCTGAATAGAGATGTCTTCATTGTGATATTTTAGGTCCTGTGGATGTCCACAGAATAGGGATGTGGGACTTGATTCAGTTAACCAAAGGAAACACTGAAGGTACCCTGCAATATTTCATCCAGATTCAAGCTGCCACTCTAGAGTATTGTGGGTGCCCTGTAGGTCTTGTCTCAGACCTACTAGTCACATGGAAAGGTCTCAGAAAGCTTCACATGCTTGTTAGACAGCTGAATTTGAAGCTGCAAGGGAGGGTAAGGTGGACAGCTAGAGCACAGGCACAAGTTATAATGCCTCAAAGTATCGCATAGTAAATGATACACAGAAAACTCTTGTCTTTCTCAAGTGACAGCTGGAGACCTATGAGAATGTCTCAGGACATCATTAATAATACTAAGTCATATGTGTGGGCACATGCCAATGTAAGCTATAGATTTATGCAAGCGTCATATTTTAACCCCAGATGACAATTAAGGACCATGTAGCTACTCCTTCATTCCTCCCCCACACTTGCCCTGTGGGATGAGAAGGAGAATAGGAAAAAGGTAAAACCCATGGGCTGAAATAAGAATAGTAGAAATCAAAATAACACGGCATATAATGATAATGATGGTGATGATGGTGATGATGATGATAGCAATAGTAACAAAAAGGAAGATAACAAAGAGAAAGAAGAATAAACCACAAGAAAAAAGGTGACCCACAACACAGTTGCTCACTGTCTTCTGACTGATGCCCACCCTGCTTCCAGGCAGTGATTGGCCCCTCCTGGACAACTCCTCACAATTTATATGCTGAGCATGATTCTCTGTGGTATGGAATATCCTTCTGGGCAGTTTGAGTCATCTGTCCTGGCTATGGTCCCTCCTGGCTTCTTGGGCACCTCCTCACTGGCAGAGCAGGAGAAACTGAAAGTCCTTGATTTAGAGTAAGCACTGCTTAGCAACTACTAAAACATCAGTGTGATACCAACACTAAAATTCACAAAGACTGGAATTCAAATCAGAAATAAATTCCCAGTCAAAACCGGGACAGCAAGGTACAAACATCAATAAATTTTACAAACTTATTATTTTAAAAGGTTGTTGTCTAAAGATATATTCTCGATACTAAAAATCCCATCTTCAGTGTCCTGATAAATATATACTAATTTTGTTTATTTTTTACCAAATCTTACAGAAATTACTGCTACAAAATATATATGAATTATGATTTAACATAAGAAGTACAGTGAAGAATATTTGATAAATGTGCATTGATTACATACACATATCACAGATTATCAGCTTATTTTAAGTTGTGGTCGCAGTTTCAGAGTTTGGTGGAATTTCCAAAATTAAAGCAGGTGTCAATGAGTAAACATGGCATTTGCTGAATTTGTTGGTTCCCTTCTGATACCACATTAAATAACTTTGGCCCAACAAACTAAAATTACAGTGCAAATTTTCCTTCATCATAACATTTTATTTGAGCAACGACCTTAATCATGTTCACTCTTAATTACAATTTAGGACTTATTAATAAATTGTAACAGTTGGAAGTTCTCATAATTTATTAATAGATAATACTTTCTCTTTTCAAATCCATCCTCTAAATGACAGAAGGTATTTGAAAGTGGCAGTCTCCAAGAGTTCTAGATAAATTACTATTAACAAACTTGATAGAGCAGTCTCACTATGAACTGATCTGTCAGAATTCACCCTTCTTTATGCATAATTGTCTCTATCAAATCCATGATTTGCTTACTCAACAATTTATTTGAAAATGCAATGATTAAACAGGAAGACTCCTCAGTAGTTTCTGAAAACTGATTGAGGAATAGAGGAACAGAAACAGACGGAACATATAATTGTTCAAAATTGTTGTATGTTCTTGCTCAAAATTAGAAATAACTCACTATGGAAAAGACAGTTATTCAAGTACATAACAAACATGCTACACTTACCCCCCAGAATATCATTATATCTGTATTTCTTGTTTGGTTTGTTTTAGTTTGTTTTTTTCTTCTTTTTTTTCTTTATTTCTTCTCTCTAGTCTTTCCATCTGCTGATTGGTCACATTAGAAATAACATATAATTACATATGTAAATAATTGCTGATGTTCAATTGATATAAATTTGTAATTTCTATAGTAGGACTATAGTGAACATCTACTTTTTTGGGATTTAACAGTGGAATGATTATTGGAATATGGCACAGTAAAAGGGTTTTTTTTTTGTTTTGTTTGACTTTTTAAATAATGCCTTTAAAGCAATTTATATAACATGCTTATCTAAATCTCAAATACACTAACTATAATTTAAAAAGTTAAAGGAGTCTGAAGTAAAAAAAAAAAAAATTGGCAGCTTTTCTTTCTCTTAATATAGCTGTGAGCCTTACCTAATCATTAGGTTAATGCTATAGGCTATTTCTCCAGTAAATAAAAAAATGAAGAGACCAAATTTCATACTGTTTTCACTCCTTGGAGAATACTATACCCTCTCTTGGTGGAAGACAAGAAATTAAGAAAATTTAAACATGCTGTTAAGTACAATTTATCCACATCATAAGTATTTATATAACTCCATTAAGAGGAATAAGATAAACTGAGACTTTTTTCTAGAATTTGGGTGTTCAGAATAGTTTCTAAAATATTACAATCTCCATTCTAAGGTTTGAAGCAATGTATATATTCCCTGAAGTGTAGACAAGATTATAGGTGTTGCTGTAAATGAGAAAATGGGATGCAAAATACAATGGAATATAATTTAAAGAATAAGAACATAATCAGCTGCCTCTCAAAAGTAGAGATAGAGGGGAATCATCAGCAATAAAATGACTGGGTAACATATAGAATTTCTTCCCTACATGGGAGCTGACTGGACCTCCCATAATTAGATATGACTTATGGTTTTAACATCTCAGACATTACCACATTTCAGCTAAATATTTTCTATTTCCTTTTTTTAATACCAATACATGTATAATTTCATAGCTGGTTTCTTGCAAACCTAAACAGACATCTGTGAGGAGCTATAAACAGCTTCTTAAAGATCACACTTCACCAAAAAAGTTGTCTGAGAAAGATTACTAAAAGCAGTGTTTATCCTGCTTTTCATGCCTTAATTTTATGATCATATCAGTTCCATACAATGAAGTTTAGAGGTAAAATAGTTAAAAAAATGTATTAAAGTTGTGGTATTCATTGCAGTACTGAATGAATCTGGACTGTTGGATTAAACACTGCACAAAATCATTGTCACACAATGATGGAAAAAAATATAGCACCTAAAAGAAATCAGAGACTAAATGACACTGTAGATGTTTCATGGATTACTCAAACCAATTAAACACATGAGGAGACCTTCACAAATGGAGCTGCAATGAATGGAAATGGAAAAGAAAAGAGATTCATTATAAAAGAGACTGCCAGAAAGATGAAAAGAAGCTACAAGATTTACTATAAATTGCTTACATCTTCTTGCAATAAGGTATTTCTTTGCTACGATGTTCCCAATTTTGACATTAGATTTCTGTAAAAATTATATCTGAAATTTTATTGTAAGGTATATAATATTTATAGAAACAAACTGTCTATGTTTTATTACAATACTAGCTATGCTTGCTTTGTATTCTTGTCTTTTTTACCCTTTTTTTTTTCCTGTCAGTATAAACATATCTTTCTGGAAAGGTTGGAGAGATAGATGACAGCAGATCTGAAGAAATGCAGCCTGGAATCTAAATTGACTAGTGCAATGTTGTACTGTTGCTGGTTTGTATGGTTTGTATTTGTCAGAAGTACTTAAAACAATGAGGTCTAAAATATCTTTGTGAGAAAGACAAGAAGTTAGGTAAAAAAAAAAAAAAAGAAAAAAAAAGAAGACTAAAAACAAAATGATGTGTAAACTTTCTGGGGAAGGAAAGGAGGATTCCTCTCTGGAAAGGAAGTTTTTTGGAAAAAGGTATTTCCATTACATGACTGTAAGAAACTTTTTGCAGTTGATCAGTTAATTTGTTTCACAAATTTCCTTTAAAACATTTTGTTTTTCAAGGAATGTCTTGAATGGCAAAAATATGTTACTATGAAAATTAAGGCAAACGTTGAAAACCTCAAGCATTCAAAAAATAAAAATAAATAGAAATTTGTGAAAAATCTTGAGCTTTTTAAAATTATTGTTATTGTATTTTACTTAGACATTTCCGTGATTTTTCAGTAATATTCCATCATATTTACCGTTTTTTTCCTCAATATATCATAGTCTGTGGCCATCTAGTAATTTTGCATTTAAATCAATGTAAATACTTTCTTATGCACCTAAATATGCCCTGAACTGGAATATTTGAAGATATATTAATTACAATAATCTTGAAAATACAGAACCAATGAGGTTTGTCATAGCTTCATTTACACTTGCATTTTCAAAATATTCTGAAATGATCAAACAGTAACAAAACTTACATCCTTACAGGGTTTTGATGATGCTGTTCACGTGTTCTAATAGCAAAATAATACATAATTTCCCCCAAAAGTTAAGATTTCTGGCATTTAATTTATCACCAGCAGAAGCCCATACTGTACCTTCCAATGGAGTTAGAGGTGCTGCTCATAGGCATAAGGGTGCCAAATTATATATGAGAAATGTTAACAGTTCATAGACACCATAAACTGAAACAAGACCAAACTCAGAAACCTTGTACCTACTTCCTGTGAGTCAAACAGATGAAAGTCAAGACAGGATCCAAGATTTCAAAAACAAGCATCATTAAATGAATATTACTATTGCAACTGATTTCAGATTATACTTTCAATCAGAAAACACAAATTCAAAGGTTATTAAAACAGCCAGGAGCACAGGATAGAATATAGATAAACACTCTTCTGAAAAAACAACATCCACTGAGCTCTTGAGTAAAAGCTTTTCAGGATGTAGTAGTGGAGGCAGAATAATCCCCAAGAGAAGGTAGTTGCACACATTTTGCTCTGGAAGGTTTCCACTTGGTATATTCTGTACTTTTTTTTTTCCCCTTTAACTTTTTGAAAAATTCAGAAGTTGAATAATCTTCCTACTGTGAAAGACACATACTTTTTCTCCCTTTCTTTTCTTCCTTGTAATTTTGTACTAAAAATCATATATATATTCTGATATACTGATAGTGCATATCTACTTAGCCCAGAAGGTTTTTTTTCCATTTCAAACTCAATAGTGATGGAAAGATAATATTTAAAGCAATTTAAGCAACTTGTGGCTATTTTCCTGAGGGATCTTGTTGTCAGGTTTACAAATTTAAAATCAACAGAATACTCAATCACCCTATACTTATTCCATTTTTGGCCTATAGTTATCACATGAATTTAACATTATTCAATACTTGTCTAAAATGACTAAGTGGGTAGAAGAGTGTTATCCAAAATTCCTCATTGTTCTTTATAGGAAAAATTATCCTTTAAGGCATCAGCAAGTTGCACCAACCTTCGTCTAAGAGGCAATGAGATACTTTTTCTGTTTTCCCTGTATTCCACAACTGACTTCACATTAAGATGACAAATAACCTTCCTAAACTTTCAATACCTAACTTTTCCTCCCATATTCTCAACATGTTCAGAATTGCTCATTACGCATCATACCACAGAAGTTTATCTGTTTTCATATATAGATCCAATAATATTTAAAATAAACCAACAATAAGGAATAAGTTTCTTCCTCCCAGAAAGAAAGGACCTTTAACTTCCACTGCCATTCAGCAGTTTCCATGATCCCGCAAGATAGGAAAAAAGTAATGTTAAACAAAATTATTGTTTCATTACCTGGGCAACTGTGAGATAAGCCTTCTGCATTCTAGATTATTTTTACTTTATTGTCATTACATGTTAGAGCTGGAGGGTCTTGTTGATTGATTATCCTGTTTCTGTAAAGTATGGCAAGTCTATTTCTCTCAGTTCAGGTCAATCCATTACAGGTCCTGAAAAAAAGCGCAAGCTTTGTACATCCATCCTATGGGAAGGATGAAATTGAAAATAAAAAAATACAGCTTTCCAGGAGCCACTGTAGATAGAAGTGCTCCCATATATAAAAAAATCTTACATTAATATGTTACTATTTTGCTAAGTACTAAAGAACATATATTAATATAGTGAACAGTGTTAGGAGATTTTCTAATAAAAATCATTCTTTTGCTTTGTATAAATATATATAGAAGTATATATACACTTCTTAGGGTGTAAGAGAGTAAATTTTTAATTTCAAAATATTTTCAATCACTTTAATTAAATATGTGGGTCTTTTGTCCAAGCACTAAGCCAGGTTTTGAAATTAGCTGACAGTTTTTCCTCCTTCCTTAATGATATCGAAAATCTCTTGAGAACAAGACCAGATATGAAAAACATCAGTATCAGCTCTTACATTTGATTAGAACTTGATGCTGTTAACTTATGAGCTTTTGTGGTCACATCTGATTTCACTTTTATAGTGTCAGGAAACTAAACATGACAGAATTTTCTTCTAATATTGTCTCAAATGTCCAAGGACATTTAAATGGGGAAAAAAGATCAGATACAATACAGTTTTCCTTATTGGTGTATGTTGCTAAATAAAACGTTATTGGCATGACAGATTATCCATGTTCATAAATTGTGTACAGATTTGTTTGATGTTTGGGAGTCATACATTGCAGGAATGTACTGATGTTGACTTGTCTGTAGAATTGCTATATAAATAATATAGACATTTTACTGATATGGAAAAGACATCCAACTTTTAAGACCCCTTTACAATCATAAATACTATTGAGAAAGGTTCCATAAACACTATCAGCTTAAACATTGATCTGACTTTTAATATTTCCAGCTTTTCTCATTCTGGTTTATTTCTTTTATCCATTTATCTTTCATTTTTATTATATTGACTGTTTTTTCATTGGACAAAATGAAGCAGAAGAAAATCAATCATTCCTCAATGTGTATGATGCCTTGGGCATATAAACCTACTGGGAATACTCTACAGATTTAAGCTACGCTTGCTTGTACTTTATTTGAAGGACAAATGAACTTCCACATTATATGTACTTACTTACTGATTTTAGAGTCCATAAAACATATTTATTGCATAAAAAGTTCAAAGTTCTCAGTCACATATTACAAACTGAATACAAATATAATAGCTTCCATTAAACACAGAAAAAGAAGAAAATATAAAATGTCCAGTTCTCTATTCACACACTCTTGTCCTCAGGATAAGCATGGGTAGCACAGTGTGGTGAACAGATGATTCAGATCACTGTCTAAGGTATGAGCAAAATGGAACAGGGGAAGAGTGTGAGGAGTCCTCCCCCTGAGGAGGAAGGCGCAGCAGAGACAACGTGTGGTGAACTGGTCACAGCCCCTGTTCCTCGTCTCCCTGAGCCACTGGCGAGAGGAGGAAGAAAATTCAGAACTGAAATTGAGCCCAGGAAGAAGAGCGGTGGGGATGTGTGCTTGAAGATTTGGATTTTATTTGCTCATTATCTTACTCTGGTTTTTATTAGTAATAGCTTAATCTAGTTTTCCCAAGCAGAGTCCGTTTTGCCTGTGGAAGTAACTGCTGAGAGATCCCTCCCTGTCCTTTCCTTGACCCTTCTTCCTCCCCTGTCCAGCTGAGGAGGGGTGTGATAGAGTGGCTTGGGTGGGTGCCTGGCGTCCAGCCAGGGTAAACCCACCACACTAATAGATAGCAATTGATTCAATTTGCAGACCATGCAGCCATATAGGAGTAGGAAGGTAGGAGCAATATTTTGATCTACAAGGCCTATTCAAGCGATATTAATAACATGTTAAAACAGCCAAATTTTTCCATGTCATCAGTACTTTTCAGGAATTTGTATTTCTCAACATATGTCCCCTTTCCAAGTCCTTACCCATATCTACTGTGACACCTTTACGTTAGAGAACAGTAGAAATAGCACAACTATATTTTTAGAAGCTTTGTACTTCATGGAACAGTAATTCTCTGTTCAGGGAAATGGGCAGACATGGTATTCCCTTTACACCAAAGCATAGTACAAAACAAAATGAAACGATCCAAGTAAACTTGATAACGGGTCCAAGTTTGCATGAAAAATTTAATGAGTTTGGATAAATACCACAACCATGCTACACTACTATTCTCTGCTTTTCTTAATAGGAGGCACACCTGGAGCCATCTCTGCTAGTAAAACTCTGATGTACTTGCCAGCCAGGTTTCTGTAACCTATTCAGGATAATGAGGCCTGATGATATAAAATTTGATACTCCATTGTGTAGCAAAAGCCAAAACTCCAGGTGCTATTTTTTTCCCCTTTAGAACAGAAGTGAAAATATGTAAGTAGTTTAGGACAAAGGATAGATAGATGTGACTGTGCAAATGAAAAAAACCAAATAAATAATAGCTCTGGTTTTACATTATTTGTGGTAGTCTGTCATTGAGACACTTAGTTTAGCAACCTTAAATCAAAACTAACAATGATGTTCTCATGAAGGGTTTGTAAAAGCATATGCCAACCTACAGTAAAATGCAATATAATGAAAGCAGGATATTGAATTGATTTACTGTATCCAAGATAAATTCGGTAACAATACTAGATTTAAGGCTGTTTGGCTCAGTGCTGTAACATAATTGTCTCTTCAGAAAGGGATTATTTTTTTACCGTGTCATGAAATTTTTTTTATCAGGAATAAAATTCCTTTGTTCTTATGCTTTTGCTTCATCCAATGTCAGCTACCAGCATTCAGTTAGCAGGATCAGTCAGAGTGAAGTATTCTCACTGATTTATAAATATGATATACACATGTATATTATATATATGCAATGTCATTGTCCATGAGTGCAATATAGGTATTTATCATTTTTATTGGCTAAAAGCAATATCAATTGCAATTTAAAGACCAAGAAAAGTAATTCCTTTCTAAATAAAATTAATTTTATGTTTTCCAATTATGTGTTCCAGTCTCTCTGATTAAATAAAACTTCACTAAATTACCTACAACAGTTTAGAGACTACAAAGGTATTTTTTTATCATTGACTTCAGCTTCCCTGAATACAAATCTTCAGAAAGTGGCTTCTCAGATCATTCCAGGTTTTAAATAGATTTTTTTTATTGTATATATACAGGCTGATGATTTAAATAATAAAAAAGACATTGAATGTAAATTAAAAGCTGAGTCAAAATTAAATTGCAGTGAAAGAAAAGCCCATAACAGGGCCCATGAAAATATATTCACATTATTACCACATGAACAGTTTCGCTGGAAGAAATAGCAGATGAATTTAAATTGCTGAGGTAATTAATTAATTTTATTGAGAGGAGTATGAATCTGACATACTTTCAGCTCAATAATATTTGGGTAAGAAGGCGGATGACCAAGCACTGGGATAAGCTTTAGCTAACTGAACAGAGAAACCACGGAGTACCACAGGAAAAACTGCTGGATGCAACAAATAACCTGCAGGTGTTAGAAGAACTCTCCCTGTGGGACCAGATGCTTCAACCCAGATGGTGGATGCAGCCCTCTGAGCCCCAGGCTTCAGGATGTGCCTGGGGTCTCTCTTTAATGCCAGGAAAGATGGTTTTTCATCCCACAGGATCTGTGTTGTCTGTGAAGAGCTGAGGGGTTGGAGGTAATGAGCAGGCTACACAGCACCATCAAAGAACATGAAAAGGAAACAGACAGGATCTTCTCAGAGGCTTGCAACTGCAGGACTGACTCACCTCACCTAAATTTGAAGAGGCGTCAGATGCACTTTTAAGCTGAACATCTGAGCCACCTCACCCTAAAACATGCATGAACGCCAGGAGGAAGCAGGATACAGTACTGTGAGGTGGCTGGAATTCACTAACACTGAAAGTTATGTGAGAGACACTCAGGGACCCCAGATAGGGGAGTATTGATGCCTTTTCAGGAGCAGTTTTGCAAGGCCAGCAGTATCTTGCTGACCATATTCACGATATTATTTAGGACTGAGCTAGTAAAAGACCTAGTTAGCAATATGAGAAGTATCACAATGTTGGCTTTCATTTCTGGATATATATGAACCTAAATTTCTCACTTTTTAGAATCTAAAAAATTGTAGTAGTCTAGGAGTTCCTTCACTTAGCCATTTTTAGATTTCTAGAAATATTTTATTACTCATTACTCAAGTTGGACGTGAAAATGTTGCCATATTTGCATTCTAAAGTAAGTCATATTGAATATGGATGACTCAGTGTTTGGTCTTCTGTATATCTAAATTTAAAAATCTCAAATTCATTTGTAAATGTTTATTTCCATGGAAAATAGTGATGTATAATCAACACACAGCTTGGCTCCCTATCATATTAAATGCTTGTATTTTGTGACTCAAGGAAAGTTCCAGATTTTCTATTGCTTTAAAGAATTCTTGCATGTTTGCTCAGAAGGGTCTATTAGTCAGGTCTCTATTTGCAAACGTTTTAGTATTTTTTTAAGGCAAAAGAAAAAGGAAGACAAAGGAATGAAAAAAAAATAAAATCTTCTCTAAAAATAAATAAAAGCATATAAGTAT
Organism: Rhabdornis inornatus; assembly: GCA_013397075.1. NCBI lineage: Eukaryota > Metazoa > Chordata > Aves > Passeriformes > Rhabdornithidae > Rhabdornis > Rhabdornis inornatus. The sequence continues at coordinate 112,125 of VWZS01003361.1, read as the reverse complement.
TCACAGCTTACAGACATCCTATATTGTTTTCTGAGAGTTTTGAAAACTACAAATATTAATTTTGAAATTCCTTGGCTTTAAAAGAGATAAGTTATGTGCACCTTAGAGCTTAAAGTCAAACCTTGCAGAGCTTATTGTATTCTGACAGTGACTAATTTGGACAGTCATCTACCTGTTCTTAAAGCAGATTTATTTCAAAAAAATGAGGTCAACTCAAAATGCTAATTTTTCTGTTCATCCGTCAATGCCATGTCTTCTGAGAAGTGCTGAAAAAATCTCAACCTAGCTCACTGGAATGTATGCACAGTGAGAGGCAGGAGACCACGTCTGTACCTATCATTTTATATAAAAATGTATGAGCATACACTTATCTACCAAGAAAGATAACAATCTAAACAGCAATAATTTTTACTTTTCTAAATGATCTATTTATATAATTCCCTACGTTTTCCACACAATTTAAAAGGATTAAGGAATTTTCTTTCTTATTCAAATATATTCTTACCAAAGGAAGCATATCTATAAGCATGTAGCTGTGTATGGAAGTTTCTAAGTTTCTCTATGTAGAATTTCTGCATTGGCTCCATTGTTTCAGTGCTAAGTGAACAGTTTTCCACAAATGTTGCCAAAACGAAATGCCTAGGCTTTCTCATGCCATGAGCTACCCACGGTCAGAATCTAGACTTTGTCATTTGCTCTCATACGAAAGTTTGTTTTAATGATGGAAGGTGAGAAATTTTTTTCATTTATCTCAACTATATTTTCATCCTAAGCTAGGCAATAGCAAATTGCTTGATGAAAATTAATGATTATCTATCCTTTTTTTAGAAGTGACTTAATTATAAGTTTTATAAATAATGGATTACTAATTCATTACATAACAAGCTGTTGAAATTAGCTCATTACTGTACCTTCTGTCATGGTTATAGGAGACTGCCATACATAGCAATCCAATTTACTGGAATATATCCTGTGTTGCAGCAGCACTGACTAGAACCATGATGATCAAACTAAAGTGCCTCTAGCATTTTAATTATAAACCATGGTTTAGTTCCTAATTTGTCACCTGTTTGGGTCATCTTGGTACAAAAATTTAACAATAAATCTTCTTACCTTTTCTTGGCATAGTCAAAATAGACAAAATGTGGAATTTAAAAAGAAAAAAATTCTCAAAATGTATTTTCTTTGCAATGTTCTTGAGGAAGCTTTATATGGACATGAAATGAGTATGTATATACTGTTATGCTTGAAACTAACACAGTGATTTATTTGATATTAAGTAAAGTGAGAACTTTCTGAATTATTACCCTGTATAGTTTAAAACTTTGCTACCAGTGATGTACAGTTGTATTTTTGCATCTCATATCAAAAGTCAAATTTCCACCATGATATTACTATTAGAAATCAAAATGACACTTATACTATATGGTTCCATTCCACAGAGTTTTACTTTAGCTAATGAGAGATTAATCTACAACTGTAATTTTTTATCACATGAAAGATTCAATGCAAGAAATCTAATCCTTTTGGAGATAAGCTTTTACAACTTACTAAAACAAAATTAAAAATAGGAGGAACAAGACCCAAGAAAATGGAAATGAAAAGGAGAAAGAAAGGCAAATAAAGTTCAGGTTGTTGATTAATTTCAACCTTCTAATTTATACTCGATTTGGATTACCATTAATTACATGGCTAAACAGAGACTCTTTCAAATTAGAAACAATTGTTCACATCAAATCAAGGAGACTTAATCCATCCTCAATTGGGAAATGTGCAAATGTTTTTTTTTCTTTTTTTTACTTCAAAAAGATTTTTAGTACTTTGAAAGTCTCCTGCAAGTATCTGAGCCACAGTTGAAGCAGAAATGGAAAGAATTGAAATGTCAAAAACTGCTCATTTTTGGTAAAGAGAAGAATGTTATACTATTTTCATCACAGCAAAACTCCTGTATCTCTTTAAATTCTGCTGTCAGTCAGGAGCTGGAAAGCTCATCCAAGTATTTCTCATCCAGCTGGAATGGGAATTTATTTGAGGTTGCGGGCCTAAGTGGAATGTTAATTTTTCAGAGTAGGGGATATTTGATTCAAACGTTATATATATATGAACAGACATATAGATTAAAACTATGTATATAAAATTCACCCTCACTTTTGCATCAGCATATAAATCTGGTCAGCCATCAACATTGTGCAGATTTCATTTTAAAATTGCTAAGATAATTGATAATTTTTTCACAAAAATCCAGTTATTTTGAGGACTATACGAAAAAAGAGTACAGTACACAGTTCAGAAACAATCTGCTCTGAAGAATAATGTGCAGGATTTTAAATCCATATTTATGCTTTTTTGGTTTTCAGAAGCTGTTTTATCTAGGAGTTTATGGAAGTGGTGCCTTTGATTGCTTCATTCATTTTGGAGGGGTTTTAGTGATGCAAAAATGTGGAACATTCAGGTGAATAAATAAGGATATTTGTCAAAGGTAATGGAAACATGAGCAATAGAAATAAATTTCCTTTAGGAAGTGTTGTGGTACTGAGTGTTGCTGGGTTTCAGGTTGTTCGTGGTTTTTTGTTGTTTTTAATAAGCATTGTCTGTTCTGTCAAATATATAGTTAACCATTATATAATCAAATAAATATATATTATTACCCACAGAGACAAACACACTCTTTATGGAACAATTATGTGAATTGCTTTCAAATACCTGAAAATTCTAGCTGCAATTTTATGTTTATTGACAATCAAATTCCTCCAACAGTGTTCTGTGATGGACTTTTTATGAACTCACTAGATTATGACCAATGGTTTCAATAACAAAATATTTAATACAAACTACTACATACAAATGGGCACAGATTTATGTTTGTACTGTAATTTTTCATACATGATCTGATCCATATTTTGACTCTATTGAATTAATTTTCAAAGAGCTGCAGTTATAAAAAACTGAGTTACACTGTGAAAATATGAAATTCTTAGCCTATATTTTCCTATTTTTATTTAAGCAAATTTAAAAAATTCCACAGGTTTAGTTATCAGACCTTAATGGTATTTTGGTGATTAAATATAGGCAAAATCTCCAATACCTGCTGTTAAAGTTGCAGTCATGCATCCAAGAGCAGAGAATCTGATTTTGATAATTCCTAGCCGCCTCAATTGACCAAGATAAATCCACTAATAATTCAGCAAAACTGACCAAAACTCAGGTACCACCTCAGATACATGAGGTGGAAAGTACCATTGGTACCCAAATACCTCACACAGTGCACACACTGGCACAAGTTCCTGGACACATTTAAGGTTTAAAATCATACGCATGAATAAAAAGAGAGAACACTTCATGTTTGCAACTCTTCCCTTCCTTGCCCTGGCATGTCAACAGGATGATAAATTCTGTGTGCCATTCACTGCATGTTGGACAAATCAATGTGAATGGAAGACATTATTTCTCTACCATTGTGTTTGAAGTAAATTTTTGGCTGCCCTGTGAACTCATAATCCCAAAGAGAAAGACTTCAAAGATGTTCTGAACAGAAGTACTTCCTCCTCAATGCATCTTTGCATGGTCATCTTGAATATGAATGAAATGCTTGCATTAATCAGTGTTCAGCTTTGGGATTCTTCACATGATAAGGAGAAATATTAGAAATTATTCTGTAGGCATCCCCTTTGCTGCAATAATAGAAACTACTTAATAATGCTTAGGAAGCTAGGAAGTGCGCTGTTGACTCTTATGTAAATAAATATGTGTTTGGAGGTTTACTTGAAATGAAATCGCCTTCAAGATGCTTGGATTGCTTAAATGCCATAGATTCATCTAAATAAAGAATATTTGGGGTTTCCTTAGAAATTGAGAGGAAATTTAACTAGGCCATTTGTAAATATTGTTTGTGTGTTTTCTCAGCTGTTTTCCTTTATGTTAGAGTATCTGGATGTTGAAAGAATCCAGATCTGAAATCACTGGAAGTTCTGTCATCTGCAACTTCTCTGGTGTAACCTGACATTAGTTTTGTGGAACAATGTATAAGCCAGGATAAGATAATTCCACATAGGGGGACCTAGTGAAAGCAGCACTCAGAAATCTTCCACTCTGTGCAATACCACACTCAATTCAAAGCAAGGCAAGCAAAAAATATTGCCATAGGCAGTCCCAAACACTCTTGTAACTGAGCTTTTGGATAACAAAAGAATGAAAGTGACTTTCTGACTCCAGCTTGAAAAATTAACTCCTAGTATAAATAATTTTATTATATTCCCTAAGTTATCTTTTAAGTCATTGAATTCCTTAAAAATTAGATACAAGTGTCTTGTAAACTTTCTCTATTTTGACTCACTTTTCATGCATTAATCACTTTCAGCTAATTTTCAAAAATTTGTTTTTCATTTCTTCTGTGTCTCATCCAAAGCACCAAGAAATTGCTAGCTGCAACAAAATTGTGAGCTATACTGCACAGTTTTACAAGCTGGCAATGTATTGACTATTATATACCCTTACCTGCAAGAGCCTGTAAAATGAAAGATTCGCTCTTGTCAAGAACCCTCTCTATTGAGACTATATTTACACAGCGCCATTGTGAAATTCTGCTTCAAAAGAAGAGGAAAATCAATTCACACTTTACACTTTAGCTTACCAATTCAGAGCTTTACCTTTCCTGAAGCATCAAGGAATAAAAATAAAATTTCATGTAAAAAATACATGGAGGGAAAATAATAATATCTCCTGGCAGTAAATTTTCTTACTATTACAGGCATTTCTATTATGATGTAATGAGCCACTAAGGCACACATTAAACTGTATAAATTGGTAGGATAAATGATGCATCTTTTAGAGGGCTAGTGATATAAACAACTATTTCTTTGCAGTGCTTTCACAATTGTCTCAAGTTATGTCCACAATCTCATTGTGTTCAACAATATTAAATGAAAGTACTTGAGTTAAGAGAAATGGGTCATCACTGACCTTTGTCTGCATAGTAGAGATGTGAAACATTTAAAATTTTTTTCTGAATTTCTTTCTTTGTTTGTGGAGAGGTGATGGTTTTTGTTTGTTGCTTTCTTTTTGTGCATGTGGGACCGGTTTTGAGTTTGGGTATAGGGCTTTACGTTTAATTTGGTTTATGAGGGGCTTATACAGCAGTATGTTCTTAAGTGGAAATTTTTTATGATTTTATCTTATATATCTTAACCTAGCAAGGTACTCAGATCTCCTGATGACATGCATTTATTTCATCTAAATTTCATGCAATTAACATGGGTGTTCAGTTTTGCCTGCATAAGTCAAGCATTCATAATTCCTATTCAGTCAGTGAAGAGAAGTAAAATCTATACCAACAGAGATTATCTTATCCATCCACATTACCTCTATTTCCTTTACATGCCCTGAGCCCTTGTTTTAAGGTAAGTTCACGTACGCTTAGTTGTTAAAGCAGTTCTCACTGTTTTAATTATTTGTACTATGACAATGATGTTTGTATTTTGTAACAGATTAATGATAATTTCAATTTAATTATAGTTTTACATTAATATCTTTGCAGTATATATAGCTCACTTGAGCATTTTCATGGTGTTTTATTTTCTTGGGAAGGAATTCTATTATAAATGTCTTCTTATCAAAATTAATAGCCCATTCTTGTTTGATGTGGAGGGTAATTATATGGTGTTAAATTAATTTTAGTAGTATCAAATGTAATTTTTTCCCCACATCCATCTGTATATCTCCCTAATTAAAATGTCATGTAGTGTTTCTGGAGGATAAGGAAGAAATTGCCTGTTTCAGTCTACTGGCATTTTAAGCAAATATTTATATCAGACAGTGCATTCAGTAACAAAAAGATTATCATCTTCCATACTATGTTGTGAACAGTTTTTCAGTAATAACTTCAGAAATGGAAATCTTTATGAAAGGGCTATGGAAAACTTCAAACTGTTCCAAGGCGCTTTACCTTAATTCATTCATAAGGTGTATTTCATAAGCATGTTCATGTTTACTAGGAGATTTAAATCTGTTCCCTGCCTCCTTCTGTCTACCTTTTTATGCTTTAGTGCTCCTAAAGAGGACAAATGCAAACTCAGTCCTTTTCAACAAATATTGAATATGAAACTTATTCAGTGCCTTTCTTCTTTTGACATTTCTACGAGTTACATACTATGAAATTAACATATCTTGAGCATCTTAAGCACTTAAGCATTTTGTGAAGGGAAAGAGATGGGGAAAGACAGCAAATGTCAGTAGATAAACATTACAGAAAAAAATATGGGCTTTGCCCAAGCTGTGCTTTATATTTCATTTCTCTACAGCTCACTTAACATGCTGATTAATAAGACTCAAAAATAAACAGAAAGTTTTTAATTGGGATATTAAATTGCTTAATTTGAAAAAAAAAGGCATCATATCTATATAATGATATATAAAAGTCCCTTCGTTTCCCTGCAGCCTCATGGAAACAGGAGGTCAAGTTCAGTTATGGTGTTACTGTATTGATTACCATTACTTCTGTTAAAAGAGAAAAAAGTTTACTCTAAAGAGCTTTCCAGCTGGTAATAAAAGAAGAAGCCCTAGAAAAGTTTAGGGCTTTTCAAAATGTATTAATTAATTTATTAATTATGCAGTATCAATATTAGCTTACCAGCAGTTTTTCAGTTCTAAGACTGAAGAAGTAGTTGCTCTGCAGCTGCTTCTACTGCAGAAAAGACAAACCATCCTGTCAAACCTAACCTTTCAAAAGTCAAATTGCCTAACTTTCAGATGATTTCTGATTCAATTAATTTCTGTTTCAATTCAGGGAACAATTTTTCAATGAACAAAATACTTTTAAAATGGATGGCCAAACTAATGGACTCAGCAATGCTTACATTAATATGTCAGGCTATAGACAGTACTAATGATGGGAAAGTAAACAAAATAAGAATTGTAGAATTGTTCAAATAGAAGTTAATATCCTTGGGATGAATATTATTTCTGTTATTGCATTTTGTTTTGAATAATGTTATTTGCATCTCTACACAACAAAAACATTATAGGCATGCACAAGCTGGGAATGCCAGTGGAGTTTTAACAGTAGTTTTCCAAAACTGTGTATAATTCCAAAACATAACAAATTAAAACAAAGTAATGGAATGGAAAATTCCAAAGTATTTTAATGTGTTGTTTCTGTATTTTTGTCCTAATTTTGTGATTTTTTTCAGAAATCAATTATTCTTATTTACTTTAAGAAAAGGAATTTACTTGAAAGAGCTGCCTTCAAAATGAAATATTTCTATCTTGATTTTTAACATAAGCTTTAGTAAGAAATCAAACATAAAGTGAAATATTATTCTCAAAAGTCCTGAAAGTCCAATAATCTGTGGGAATATCAGAACAGAATATGAACATCCTAGACTACATATGATGTAAGAAGTATGTGCTAGATAAAAAAAGGTTTAAGATAATTCCTCCTGAATTTGAAAAAGACTGAAAGTGCATATATAAGGCTCCAAAACTTGATCAACAGGGCTTTTAAAAGGGCTTCCTGCTGTTCATGGATTCTTAGACACATGGGAGAAATACTGACAAGATATTCCCAAGAGGTCAAAACAGAAAAAACAACAACAAAAAAACTTTAATGGAAACTTCAGAAAATTAAAGAACCTTGGCAAAAGTTTTCGAACAGCATTTAATCTACATAAAACACTTCCCAAAGCATTAACTTAGTCCATTCAACTATGCAGTCTCTAAGCCTGTCCAATATTCAGTTACTCGAAAATTCCAAGAAGATGGAATTTGAAGAAGAAAGAGAAAGAGAGGTATAGAAAATTAGAGATATAGCTAACACTCCTGGTTCCAATGGTATTCAGCTGACAAAAATTCCAAGAGGATGTAGGGTCATGATGTGTTTGCCTTGTGTCCAGATTCAAATACACATTGTCCTTTCCCTCAGGAGTGACTTCTGGTCATTTGGGCTCTCAGGAGCTGGGTTAGGGGCTCCAGGGGCAGGTGTGGAGCATTGCCACCATTGTGCCAGGAATTGGTGGCAACTGCAGAGCCGGGACACAGGCCCAGAGGGGTGGGGTGTCTGAGGTAGGGCACCACCTCAGCAGAGCAAGGCTCTGCCTCTTCCCACACCCACACACACACACAAAAAACATTTTCAGCCACCAATCCTTCCAACCCCTCGCAGAATATAAAGTAACTGAACTTAAGCCTTAGTTACGTAACCAGAGACGAGGCAAAATAAGGTGAATAATTAATGATATTATATTATTTAGCATAATGCTTATGTGTATTAAATACAAATAAATATTTGTATATATAAGATCAAAAGATTTTATTGAGAAGTTGCCTGTGTTTGACATCTTCTCTATCACAGCATACAGAATTTTGCACAAAAGTAGGGTTCATAAAGTTTTGGTGAACTAGTATTCTGATATTTTTGTTTTTAAGTAAAGTAATGATCCTCACAGCTTTTGCTTTTCTCACCTGTATGGGCAGCTATGATGGAAATGTGGCCCTAATTGGCACCATGAAAACAATACTGAAGAAGTTTGAGAGCAAAAGGGTACCACCTATTTAGGCTAGTTTTCAAAAATCATGAAGAAAAATTTGTCCTCAGAGATAATTGAAAGAAGCAGATCTCTTTAAACTTCTTTTACAGATGAGAATTTTTAAGCGTAAGATTGATTTGTCTAAGCTCATCAAGCAACTAAGTTTGAGGTTCTGAACTAAAAACTTAAACCTTTCACTTTTTACAAAAGCATTAACAATATATCTCAGGAAGAAGAGCCCCTACATTCAAATATAACACAACAACTTTAGAAGTGTTATTCCCTGATGTTCACTGTGGTGCAGGAAAGTATTTGAGCCAATAGTTAATCTTCAGAGTTTTCAGGAGTTGTAGTATAGCACTTGATAGAATAGTATGCATTATATTACTAGTTGCTCTAGCTCTCTAGCATTTGTACTATGCATTCTTTTCATATTTTGGCATGATTTAATTATAAAGTCAGATGATTTTCAAAATATAAGATCCTTATTTTTAAAGATTACATATATTTATGGATGTATATCAGCAGTGCAACCTACGCTTCAGTGATTTTCAAAAGGCTGTTTCAGACAGAGATGCAGAAAAGATATCCTATTTTTTTCTTACTAGATATCTCTGAGGAAATCACTAAAAGATGTTTAAACAAATGCATTATTTCTTTACTCTCTTGGGTGTACATGTGGGTTTTGCTTACAGTTTAGAAAGAATACATTGCAGTACATTTTGCTGATTAATGGGCATGCAGTTGTCTGAAAGAACTAGATATTCTTACAGTAGTATGAGTTCTTGCTCTTTATATCCAGTGAAAATATTTTCTTAAGAAGTGTCATGGTTTAAAAATTAATTTACAATGAGTTGGAACCTGATATACAAGATCTCCACAAAAAAAAAAGTTGAAAACAAATTTTATTATGAATAGTCATTTTGGTGGTAAGATATAAAAAATTAAAGCTACAGTGGGACATTAACCATACTAATTTGTTAAATTATATTTCAAAAAGTCAGACTGATTATATTTCTCCATTTCTATTGAACTTGTAGCACTTGTGTTTTGTTTTTAATGCACACTCTATTTCATGCTCTACCTTTCCGTTTTCTTCTGACATGGTGTGGATTAGACATAACTGTAAGACCTGATAGGAAGGAAGGAAGGAAGGAAGGAAGGAAGGAAGGAAGGAAGGAAGGAAGGAAGGAAGGAAGGAAGGAAATGAACAAATCTTCTTTTCCAAGCTTATATGATTTCTCCTGATGAAAATTTCTTTTAGATGTTAATATAGAGACAACCACATCTATAATTTGAATAATTTCAATAATTAATTTTCTGCAATGCATTTGTATAGCAGAAAATAATCTGCTAAATTATTTCATTAGCAACATACAGGGATGTAACCACTATACACCTTATATGAAATATTTTCCAAAATTTAATGATATCAACTACATTAATATTAATAATAATAGTTGTTACTAAAAGTAATAGAATCAGAGGATGGGGGAGAATCACGTCCCTTGACCTGCTGCTGGTCATGCTACTTTTAATGCAGCCCAATATAGCCTTCTGGGATGCAAAGTCACATTGCTGAGTCACTTCCAAATTTTCATTGACCAGTGAAAATTTTTCATTGACCAGTTTCATTCCCCAAGACCTTCTCCACAGGGCTGCTGTCAATCAGCAATTATTGTTGTCATTCTGCAGTACTGCAATACTGCCTTGAACTTAGTTCCCATTGGACATAAATGCTACAACTACATATTAGTATTTGTGTGCTTATCCAATAGCAACGTTATTACTAGTAATCAATCACATTAAAACATTTAAGAACATATGCAATTACAACTAACAAAAATAACTTCATACTAACTCCCATATTTCATTTGAATAATGCAGGTCTATTATTTCTACTTTTCTGTAGCTTAATATTGGTTTCTTTAAGGATAAACTTAAGGTATGCTTGTCAGAAGTAGTTACAATTTCATTGGATAGAATAAGCTATGCAGGTGAATATATATCTATTTTTTACTTATATATATCTATCTCTTTGTTTGTTTCCCTCAGGAATCTTAAAACAATTAAACAGAACTAACAGTTGCATCTTGTTCTACAAAATTTAGCTAGGTAAAAAGAAGAGATTACACATTTTATTTGCAACATCAAATGATGTCTTTGTAATGCTGGGAGTTTCCAGTATCAATTGTATGGTAGATCATACTAGGAAAAGAAAATAACACCAGTATTTTTAGTTAATGTATTTCAGAACTTTAAAGACTGATAGCCCCTTGGATACCCTACAGTTTCATTTTTACAAAGATGGTTTTTCATAACAATCTGACTGTGGGAGAGGAAGGCCATGAACTATTTCTGGGGCCTGCAAGTGACTTCCTCAATATCAGCACAACCCCTTCAAGAGCTAAAGTGCACAGATTAAGCGGTGATCAAATACTCCAAGACCAAAAGTGAAGAAGAAAATTAATTTAATTCCTATTAGAATGAAATAGAGAAGAGACCTATTAATTTTCAGTTAGATCTAAAAAGCATTAAAACTTTTGTCTAAGGAGTATGAGTCTTTCTATCTAACTCTTCAGGAAGCAGAAGTTTTGTACAAATTCTGAGACAGTAAATTAACAAGGACAGAGTCTTCAGCTGTGCTGGGGGAGTTATAGGCTGGACATTAGGAAGAAGTGCTTCACAGAGAAGGTGGTCAGGTGTTGGAGTGGGCTGCCCAGGGAGGTGGTGGAGTTTGTCCCTGGAGGTGTTTAAGAAATGACTGGATGTGGCTCTTAGCGCCATGGTCTAGCTGACATGGTGGTTTTAGGGCACAGGTTGGACTCAATGATCTCAAAGGTCTTTTCCAACATAGTTGATGCTGTAATTCTGTGAAGAATGAGACATAATAACCTACTTAACTGGTGTAAAGTTTTACAGGGTTGTGAGCAATGGAGGGCTGTTTCTAGGTAGCATTTTATGGATGATAGCTTATTTCTACTGAGGGCATTCAACTGAAAACAACTGAAAGTAAAATCGAGAAAAAAAACAAAATCTGAAAGAAAAAAAATTTCAAAAAACACTACACAATACTAACAAGAAATCTAGAGTATTTCTGTAACAAGACAAAGCTACTGGGAGCTTTGAATAATTTTCATACCCATGACTAGAGAGCTGCAGATTGCATAAAATGCTTACTACTAGCCAGCTATACCTCCAGAGTACTCTTCTGACCTTAACCTTAAACCTTCTACAGTTAACCACAACCTTCTAAAAACAGATGCCTGTATGAAATGGGGCAAGTACATCACAAATTTCAAAGCTTCTTCTTCAACCCTGGAAACAACTATGCCATGACATTTACCCTTCCAACAGACAAAACTCAGATCTTGTCAAAGGTAGTTAAGACCTAAACAGCATCACTTCATACCCAATCTGCAGAAAATCATAAGGGATTGTCTGAGCAGGGCTATCTGACTAAGGAGTATAACTGCTATCTATTTTTGACAGGCTTTCTCTTACTAGATCAACTCAGCATACATGAAAATACCATTTCCTATACTTGTTTGTCTGTGTGAGGAAATATTGTAGCACAGAGCCTATCACAACAGTTGCCGAGAGAATGCATTAACATTCTGACAGTGTCCTCAAAACATTAAGTGTTTTAAGTACTAGAATATTTATTCAAATTCAAATAAGTTTCTAAAATAAATTAATTGAGAGAAGAAAAACTTATTGAGTAGCTCCAGCTACAACACTAAAATGAACTCTCTTCCTACTGATTGTACCTCTTGACATTTCTTCATCAGCTTGCAGTGATGAATTTTCAATACTCTGGGAATGAATGCTAAAATGTTGGTGAAGTTAAAAATTGGAGGAAATTCAACATGAGTCCAAGCAGCTAAGCCCACATGCATTGCAGTGTGATGCAGATTCATAGCTATGAGACAGGGTGAAAGACAGTACTCTAGACAGTACTCTGTCAGTATTGTGGCAAATGTTAGCACCAGATGTTATGCACACTCTTCCTAAATTTTTCTTCATGGTGATTAAGCACTATTTTTAATCTCAGTCTTGAAAAAAGTATCTATATGTCTGGATGTCTATGAAAGGTTCTTTGTTACACAGATTAAAGCAGGTGATACTTCAAGAAAACCTAACCTTTGTGCCACAGGTTGCTCTGTTGTGAAGATTTCAGCACTCTTAGATTTATATTCTTACTCATAAGGACAGTGCTGGTATCAGAAGAGAGCACTAGGTTCAGAAGAAGCTGAATCAGTTATTTTATGAATAGCATTACACATGGTTATTTACATTTTTAATACTGCAGTACAGCTATTACATTAATTTCAACTCTTAGCTAAATCTTTAATTTCATAATTATTTGGTGCTCAGCAGCTAATGAATGTTTTGAGACCTAATAATGCTAAAGAACTTTTAGTTTACTTTTGAGTGCTAATACTAGAGATTTAGAAGTTTCCAAACAATTTCATTACCATATTAGAACCATTAATTGTCTCAAAAGAAAAGGTCAGATGAAAAAAAGTGCTTTTCAACACAATAATATGGCTATTCCATGGATGCCAGTAGAAAATTTTCCTTAATTTAATTAAAAATTACTATATTTCAATTAAAAAGATATATTTTAAACTCTAAAAAATTTGGTTGTGAAATGGGCAGAGATAGATGAGGTAGATAGACAGTACAGTAAAAATGTCTGTACTGGGAAATAATATTAATTTTTATGTTATTTACTCCTGATTATCATAAAACCTTAGAATCCTGGAATAGTTTGGATTGGAAAGGAACTTTGAAGATCATCTAATTCCAAACCCATTGCAGGGACATCTTCCACTGGACCAAGTTGCTTATTTGGTACCAAATGTGGATTCTTCCAAAGAACCCTAAGTAAAGAAAGGAACTGCATCATAATTTTTTTTTTCCTCAGTCACTGGGAAGAATACCTGGTGTTCAACAGCCCTGGGAATTTCCCATTTCTTACCTGTCATGGGGTGGTTTAATGGCTGCAAATTGAGACACTGCAAAGAAAATCCAAAACCTTAGAAACTGCATTTCTTTCCAAGATGAATTAGCATATTTTCTCTTTTTTTTTGTTGTTTTGTTTTGTTTTTGTTTTTCAATCTTCTAATTAGTATTTTATTATTGTAATTTAAGTTGTATTGTAGTTAAAGCTATGATCTAGAAACTGGTTGGGATTTGAAAAAGTTAAATATAAAAATGTTCTTATAGTAAATATTTTGTCCAATTACAAGCCATTGCACCTTTAGCACTATTTGGCAGATACTTGAAGACAGCATGAAACACAAAAATAACACACTAACTTCTAGTATGTTCTCCCAAGCAGCCTGGAAACTCAGAAGTGAGCAGCAGTTGTTCTTAGAAAGGCCTGTGGCCACCAGCAAGGTTCAGTCCTGAAAGGCTGAATACCATGCTCTTTTCATGTGGGGAAACAAGGCACAAGTGAAATATAGAAATCTGCACCAGTCAAGGTAAACAAGAGAAAGGCTTGGTACAGATTACATGATTAAAAAGCTTCCAACCACTCCTCTTATGATTTAACCCTAGTTAGCAACAAAGGACTGCACAACCACTCACTCACTCCCACCCTGGTGGGATGGGGGAGAGGATCATATCAGTAAAACTACATAAATGAATGCGTTGAGATAAAGACAGTTCAATAAGTAAAACAAAAGCCACACACAAGCAGATCAAAACAAGGAATTCATTCAAAACTTCCCATGGGCAGGCAGGTGTTCAGCCATCTCTAGGAAAGCAGGACTTCATCACCCTTAACAGTGACTTGGGAAGACAAACATCATCACTCCAAACATTGTCCCTTCCTCCTTCTTCACCAGCTTTATTTGCTGAGCACATGCTGAGCTGCCGTAGAGTATGGAATATCCCTTTGGGGTCATCTGTCCTATCTGTGTGCTCTCCCAGCTCCTTGGGAACCCCAGCCTTCTTGCTGATGAAGTGGGAAAGCAGGAAAGGCCTCGACGCTGTGTCAAGCACGCTCGGCAATAACAAAAATGCTTCAGTATCAGCATTGTTTTCATCACAAATCTAAATCATAGCCCCATACCAGTTACTATGAAGAAAGATAACTCTATCCCAGAGAAAACTATATTCCTAATCATAAAATCATATCGGTTGTAAAAGACTCTTTTAGATCATCTATTCCAACCATTACCTGACACTGCAAAGTCCACTAGTAAATAATCAAGTCACAGCCTGGGTTATCTCAAGCCTTGCTTCTTGTTTTCCAATGAAAGATTTAGAACATTCTTAAAATATCGGTGGTTAGATGTTCTCACATTCCTGCACAAATAATTGGGAAAGAACTCACCATGTTATTTCTAAAGCCCACACTTGACATTTTCAAGACTTTACATAATGTGGAGGGATAGCATTTTTAATCAAACAGAGGCTCTTTATTTTTATTGGTTTTGCATGGCAATGGTTTTGCAGCATGGGGGCCTACCAGGTGGTACCTGTGAGTAGCAGCCAGAAGCTTTCCCAGTGTCTGATGGAGCCAAGGCCTTTCAGCTCCCAGATGGACCCACAGCTGGCTAAAGCCAAGCTCATCAGTGATTGTGGGAGTGACTCTGGGGTAACGTATTTTAAAAAGGGGAAAAGCCTGCAAAATTACAGTCAGAGACAGGAATGAGAATATGTGGAAGAAACAGCCCTGCAGACACTGAGGTGAGCAAAGGGGGAGGAGGTGCTCTGCCAGGGCAGAGATTCCTCTGCAGGTTGCGGTGCAGACCATGGTGAGAAAGAAGGTCTCCCTGCAACCCATGGAGGTCCATGGTGGAGCAGAGATCCACCTGCAGCCCATGGAGGCTGAATGCCTCCAGGAGCAGGTGAATACCTCAAGAGCAGGTGAATGCCTCAGAGCAGGTGAACGTCTCAAGGAGGGTGTGACCTGGTGAGAAGCCCCTGTTGGAGCAGGCTCCTGGCAAGACCCATGGGCAGAGGACCTCCCACTGGAGCAGATTTGCTGTCAGGATTTGTGACCCCATGGGGGACCCATGCTGGAGAAGTCTCTTTTCTCCCCCCCCCCCCCCCACCCTTTTTTTTTTTTTAAATATACAGTAGAGAGAAGTAACTTTACAGTAATTTTATTTAAGAAAGGTAAAGACTTTCTTCAAAATAATATTGCCTAATAAAGTGTATGCAATCTCCAGGCTGAGAATTGAGATATAATAAAAAGAGAGTAGAGACTTTACATAAAACTATAACTGAGAACTGCAAACAAAATAAAATGTCTAAGAAGGGAATAATTGTTCTAGGGAGCTATCTTTTCTTCAAAGTCACAGCAATTCTGAAAATGGAATTTATACTGCACCAATTTTAAAAAGCCTAAGATATATACTAAAATTTCATATTTCTTAATTGTACCATAAGGATATTTAATCAAACTGTTGGACAGCCTGGTGAGAGGGCTTATGCTCTGACAACTCAAAATCATCTTCCACAAGAAATATGTAAGCCCCCAACAGGAGCAGTGAAAGTAGCCTGGCAAAGCCCTTTCCAGAGTACCCAGTCTGGGATCCTCAGCCATTCCTACCATAGACCCTGGAGGTGCTCAGAGGCTCTGTGGAGACAGCTCTTATCCATTCTGCTAGCACTGCTATTCAGGGCCCATGGTGCTCTAGTGACTATATGGTGAAAGAATTCTTTACAGTTTGACACTTCTCTTTTTCTCTAAATTGGTCTCTGAACATTTTATCTGATACTGAACTTATGAAAGCCCAAGGAAGACTCTTAAAGGACATTAGCAGTTTTACTGAGCTAATTAATTAGATTCTCTAGACCTTTCTTAAAGTTGATTACCATAATCTGTAATACATAATGCAAAAACATGTTTTATTCTCAGACACCACTGAATAATTTTCTACTGCAATTTTTTGGTCATTTCAACTCTGATGTCCAGAACCAAATATAGTTCAGATAATTTCTGAAAGTCTTTGGTAAAACAATTGATTCATGGTATTAGAAGAAAAATAGTTTTGAGGAACAACTTTACTAGAGAATAATGTCATAAATACTCATCCATTAAAATCTGAAATCATAAATACAGAGATTTACATGGTTTAGAAAAAAAAAATCAAATCTGTGCAGGACCTGGCAGATATTACTAATCTGGCTCTTTATCTAATATATACTGGTGAAAAAGACAGGATTAAATGAAAGCACATTTTCTAAGGACAAGTTGGGCAAAGTAGGTGGGAAAAAACCCAAAGGGCTGCTTAACTCATTTGAAACCAATGGTTTTCCAAAGGCACATTCATACAAGACAGAATTTTGGCTTTAGCTTAAAAAAAAAAACATCAAGGGGATGCCTGTTTGTTCAGTGCAGTGAAGTAAGAGGTTAATAAGGTCAACCTGAATTCAGATAAACCTGTAAAAGACTGCTAGGCTGCTGAGTTATGTGTGCCTCTGATAGTTAAGATAATTTATTTTGAATTAGCTTGGCCATGGGTTTATGCCATTTAAGCAGCCTGTAAAAGAGAAATGGATAGCAAAGGTAGTAGAACTGTTTGCATTATACACAAAATTACAGGTTGTTATACACAGCAACAGAGCAATATTCTGAATAAGGAAAATCATATTCTTGATATAAAAATAGATATCTATTCTGAAAAAGCAAACCATCAAAAAGTAAAAGAGGTATTAAAAATAATCCATACAAGGCAAATGAAAGAAGAACAGGAAGGATAGTTCCACAGTGTAAGAATATGTTTTGGAGCACTTTTGTCCTCTTTCAAATGGGCTTCTGGATTTATAAGAGGCAATATTTGTCAACTCAATATTTTCCTTTAAAAACCCATAGCGGAAGATGGAAGACTGTGCTTGTTTTAGTAGGATGATTTTGTTTGTGGTTTTGTGGGGAGTGTTCATGCAATGCAGAATAAGGCAAAGGAAAGCAATGTGACACATGAAATTATCTCATTGAATCCTAAGTAGACACCCCAAAATATTCAGAATTGACACTAGAATATGAGTAAAAAGTCTGTATAAGAAGAACTATAAGAACAAATTTAGACCATCAGATAAAAATTGTTTGTATGGGAAAGCTATAAGTTTGGTCTGTATTGTAGCACATTCTAGGCAAGAAAATTCCAGGACTGAAAAGTTTCAAGTCAGCGTACTCAACAAAAATCCTAGACAAGATTTTCATGTAAGCAAAGCTCAGTGCAAAAGATCCTGTTATTAATTTTACCTATATTTCTGGATATCATATATACTAATCTCAGTTGACCCCTCTAAAGTCTTTTTAGAGTCAGTGAAATTATATAGAGGATTTGCCTCAACCTAAAATGGGTGTCTAATACTGAAAAAGTAAACTATCATCTCTAACAGTTATTCTAACTACCTTCATCCTAGTCAATCAAATTGAATTGTAATACCCAGTAAGATGAATCCTATTAGAGAATGCTTGCAAGATACTGATATGAGAAAAGGCTTCTACAGAAATACTATTACCAGTAAGCAAATAAAATGAAGATAAAATTGCATTATGGGCATAAATAGCAGAAATTGAAAAGATGGAAGAACCTTCAAACTAAATTACTTTCAGCTTTACAGAAGAAGATAATTAATATGGATATGCAGATGACTAAATAGAAAGCACAAAATATAATCATGATGGAAAAACCCTTCAATCTTTTCAAGAAAGATGCATCACCTATATATCTCCTCAGCAACTTTATTCGATTTATTAGATTCTCTCTCTGACTACAAACAGACTAGATATATCAAAACAATCAACAAGTTAATCATTTTAAATGCAGTATGGAAGAATAATGCATCATGATTCTTTCTAGAGGACAAATCACTCTAGTAAATCCTTTCCCTAATAATTGTTTTAGGAGAAAGATGTACCATATACCAAAAGACCTGGTTGGTGCTGGAGACTTTTCAGTGTCAGTGTGCATTTTTAAATTTTTTTTAACATGTAGCTGCACCAGAGAGGGACACAACAGAAACTTATGGAAGAGGGATCGAGAAATTTAGAATACAACCTGAAATCAGATCTCAACAAAGTGCCAGTCAGGTTTGAGAGAACGAATTCCTTTAGTCACTTCTTTGGAAAAGGAGGCATCAAATTGCTTTAAACAAATCTAGAGTGCTAAAGGATTCTCTCATTGCCAGATTAGGTTTTCTAGTTTTCTCCAAGGGGGAACTGGGCTCTACATAGTGTAAAGCCCATGGTAGGGATTGTGACATTCATGTAGTTCAAAGTTACCCTCTGAAAAAAAGGCCTCCTGGAGGAGATTCAAGCGCCACATCTTGGCAGACAATGCTTTGCTTGATGGGATCGTAGATGATGTGGGCATTTGGTAACAGCTATGGGCCATATGTTCCCTTCAGCTGGGCCTTGCCACCCTCCTGCAGGATCTCACAGGAGATATTCAGCCAGCTGGCTGCTCAGCAGAGAACATGCATTCAGCAGTGCCACAGTGCCATGCCTGCCCTATGTGCCTCATACAGCTTGAACAAGGAGCAGTCATCTGCTCCAGCAGGAGCAGTCAGACTCAAATCAGGTCCTCCAGTGCCTTGGTGCACAGCCTCGCCTTCCTGACCCCATAGGACCTCCTGACAGAGAAGTGTGTGACACCATCTGTGCCTGTCTGCCTGGAGGCCAGTTCCATTTGAGCAACAAACACTGTGGCTTTTTTCGTACTGTAACAGTAGCTGAAAATAGATATGTTTTTTCTCTCCTTCTCTTCTGCTAATCAACTGTATTTATCCCTATCCTCTTCTCTCCATCTCCTTGTCTGTTCGCTCTGTCTTTCTGCACAATACCGAGACAGCCACAGCTCCTGCTTCTTCCTGGGAGATGCAGCTCCATGTCTTGTTTTCAGGAGTCCTTTTTGCCCTTGCTATTTCTTTGTTTTTTTCCAGTTATATCTTTGTTCTTTTCTTCTCCATGCTCTACACAGGAAGATATTTTCACAAGAATTCATTCCCTTGTCACAGTCAGATCACACTTAGAGTTTCATAAACTGTAGTCATGTTGGTTATTCTTTCCCAATATTGCATTCTCCTCTGTACTCATGCTGTCTACATGGGCACTTAAATATCCTTTAGTCACCAGGCAACATTAGCAGAAAACACAAACCTATTATGAAATTTACTGTATGAAACTTTACTGTTCAGAGATGTATTTAATAAGAAAGAGAAAAAGATACAAAGGCAGAGGGAAACTATCAGGGCAGAAAAATTATTGAATAAATAAAAAGGTGCTGTGTTGCTTCACAGTCCTTGCCACCACAGGCACTGTGGAAGCAATGGAACATGTAGAGCTGCAGGAAACAATACCAGTGTAAGAGAAGGTTTACTTCCAGTAGATTAAACAGCCAAGACCTACAGGTCCTCCTTGTTCCTCTATTACTTGACCCACTCCTGCATGTGGTTAAAGTGGATAGCCCTCTGCAAGAAGGCCAGATGGCGGTTGCATTGGGTCAGCCTTCGGTTCTAAACAAAAGGATTTCAAACCTCTACTGATGGCTGCCCTCAGGCAAGACAGCCTCCATGCTTCCCTGGATGCTTTCCAGACCATATCAGGAGACCTTATCTGTGAAGTCCTTTCTAGGATCTGGGAACATACAGCTTAGCACGCAGTCTCCTGTGGTATCATTCCTATTAACCACATTCCTCAGAAGACCAGGTGTATGGCCATGTTTGAGAAGGTCTGAGTTGGACCCATTGTAGAAGTTGGGGAAAAAATAAGAAAGAATCCACAATAATATTGCCCTAATAACCTACTGACTGTGCTCAAAGCTGTGGGATGGTAGCATCCTGGATTCAAGTGTAACAACCAGAACATCTGAATAGAAACAGGAGTGAGATGAGGGAAAGTAGAGGTCGTATGAATTTGGGTCAGGTTTAGTGTGCAATGGATTTATCCTCATGAAGCTCCCTTTCTATCTCTTGGTAGCCTGGTTTGTATGGGAAGGTGCTGACCAGTCTGCCATGTGTTTTGTGCTATGCTACTGTCCTGACAGTACAAAAGTAGTCAGACAAGGATTCTGTGAGCTCAACAGGCTACACAGCTGGCACAATTGTATCTTATATGCTTGCACAGTAAAGATACCTAATGCCCCAGAAGAGCTGTGATGAAATTTTGTAGTACTCCTGTGAACTGCATCACCTGATCCATAAGTATGTCCTAGGAGAGGAATCAAACAATGCTTGTTTTTACCCTGAATGTCAAATAAAAGCACACATTTTGTGTCCATAGAGTAATAGATTAAATATGGTTTCTATCGCATTCTGATAGGGCTGGATTAGAAATAGTGAATACTACAGATTTCTGCTGGGCCTTAGAGAGTCTTAGCAGATAAAAGAGACCTGTGTCAAGAAGGGTAAGGAGAAGAGCATAGAAAGTTCATGGTTTAGCATTTCTTTTGAGTGTGCCCAGATTGAATTGGGTTCATGGGAAATGCAAGAAAAGAGCAAGGGTAGCAAGATACCCCAGGTGATGCTTCATAAATGAAATAACTTTTGGTAATAAAAGCTGCATTAATTGCTTTTAAGAGTGTGGGAGGCATGTTTTGATAGGAGGAAACAGTGTGTTCAGTGTCATTTTTGTGGTAGCATGGCTTCTTTTTCCCCATGCTGAGGACAAACAACCAGAGACAGTAGTGTGTGTGGCCAAGTATGGAGTCCTGACAGGATCTGTCTTGTTCAGGAAATGTGAATATGTGACTGTGCTATTACCACACCACATGCCCCTTGGGGTAGCACCCTGCTCTGTGCTGCAGCTGGTTGCTAAGCAGACATAATCCATCAGCTGATGATTTTTTTTCTTTCTTTCTTTTCCTCTAAGTTGCCCTGGGAGACTGTCAAGCTGCAGTGACGGCAGTCATCCTCCCTCAGGCATCTTCTCTCTCTCTGTGTGCCATTCTCAGTGTCACTAAGCTTGAGATTCCTCTTTTTCCCTTGCCTGCCAAGAACATAAATATAATTTACACTCCATTCCTCTTTCTTCCCCATATTTGACAGTTATGGCAGCAGTGGCAGGACAGCATAGACAGGTGTCTGCCCTTGGCACAGACTTAGGAAAGAAGTCCTGCTGTGGGGTGCTGGACTACTCCTTTGACAGGAGGGCACTGCAGCATCAGACCTCAAATGCTTGTCTTGCATGGAATGGCATCAATCCAGCACCTAAATGCTAGTGGCAGTGTACAGTATAGCAAAGTAGGAGGGTTACATGGGGAGAGGTCCCCAGCCCCCATGCAGGAGGGAATTTTTGTTTACCATTGCATTGCAAAGCACCATGCTCTGCCACAGGCAGTCTTGCCATCTCAGCAAAAACTGTCTGGAAGACTTTTACAGGCAAAGCAGTCTTTACTAAGGAACTACTCTTTTTTTTTTTTTTTTTTTAGTTTGGTTTTTTTTAATTTACCAAAACTTTTTTAATATATTTTTAGGTATTAAAATAAAAAAAAAAAAAAAAGAAAAAGAAGCTTTTAAGGAAATACATCTTGTGTCTCTTCTCCAGTGTCAGCATAGACAAAACGTTTCCTCTCCTCCCCACTTCTCAGTCTTGATTTCCTTGGTTTTGCTGCAGTTTATACTCAGCCAACACAGTTCTTTTGCTGAGGTGAGGAGACTGGGGTTGGTGCATAATGGCTTCTCTCTGGTGTAAATCCTTTACAGCATAAACACATTGTGGTGGATTTAGAATAAAGGAGAGGGTGAATGAGGTGAGAGAGAGTGGGAGACAGAAAGAAAGGAAGAAATAAAAATCACAAGTCCTGACTCCAGCATTAATCCAACTGATGGGGTTTTTGGGGTCTTGGGGTGTGCCACCCAGGCTTTGTGGAGGTACCTTTTTGTAGATAAGTTTTGCTGTCCTGCAGCTAAACTGCTCAATTTCAATGCAAATTAATTACCATGCACAGTTAGTTCTTGTAGACCTTCCTGAAAACAGGTGGAAGGACTATGGGGGTCCTTGGCGGTCTTGATCCCCCTCCCTAGTGAGTCAGGCTTTGACTGACAATCTATGCCCTCTTCTTGACCTCACTCACACACTTGCACTGTATTGTGTTGTATCTCCACAACACATAGCAAGGATGTTTGTCCCAGAAAAGAGCTACCCTATCTCCACGTGGACCCCTTCTCCAGGTACATACTCTTCTTACCAACAATCCTTGGCTGTCTCAATGGTTAGCTAGCTATTGGTGTTTGAGACACACATTACCTCTTATCTTCTGGGCTTCTACACCAGTTCTGTTCAGCTTCTTTGCCTCTGAGTGCAGTTTCCCAAGGGGTCTCTTAATTAACTGGAAGTTTGCTCTCCTAAAATTCAGTGTCCTGACTCATCTTCACCTTGCCCATAACTCTTAAGATAGTGAATTCCATGAGGGCATGAACATTGCAGCCCAGGGTGCCAGAAATCTTGAAATTTCTAATTAGTGTATCCATATTGGTATGCAACAGATCAGTTGTGGTGCTGTGATGCTACCACACAGAGAGAGAGAGAGAGAGAGACTCACTCCTGACTCCAAGCAAGTCGAGCAGCAAAGACCTCTTTATTTGCATTACATGTCAGTTTATAGAATTGCAAAAATGAGCATGGATTGGACAGTGGTGATGAGACCTCTTGATTGATTGGTTCAATCACATGTCCCTCAATTCTCTCTTACTCCAAGGAGGAATGCAAAACAATCATTGTTTACAAGAAAGAGTGTTAGAAAGTGTAAAAAGAATGTATCAACAATCAGAAGGCTAGAACACCAGGGCGACAGTCAGTGACACTTCCCTCATCAGGCTATCACCTGGATTAAGAATTTATCCTTGTCACTCACCAAATCTGGACTCCTTACAGCTCGCTGTGTCCCTTTTACAATAGAGGTCAGGTTGATTGAATTCCCTCAGCAGGATCAGAACCTGTCAGCATGACGTGTCCGATAACTGAATTAAAAACGCTTCATCAACAGGCCATCCTTGATAGCCTGTGTTAAACACCAACCATAAGGTTTCCGTTGTTGTTGTGGTCCCTAATTTTTTACCAATAACCTACCTACTATGTTTCAAAGGCAAGTCTGGGTAATCTATCTGTTCTTTTACAAAGCTGGGAAGGAGATCTGATAAACCAGATGGTTGTACTGCTGCTCAAAGGGATCTCAACAAGCTGGAGCAAAGGGTAAACAGGAACTTCATGTAATTCATCAAAGGTAAATGCCAAGTCCTGCACCTGGGGAGAAAGAACTCCCTGGACAAGTACATGCTGGGGAACAAACAGCTGAAGCACCAAAGCAGTTTTTCAGAAAAGGACATGAGGAACCCTG
Source organism: Rhabdornis inornatus (assembly GCA_013397075.1). Taxonomy (NCBI): domain Eukaryota; kingdom Metazoa; phylum Chordata; class Aves; order Passeriformes; family Rhabdornithidae; genus Rhabdornis; species Rhabdornis inornatus. Next base: position 88,298 of record VWZS01003361.1, on the reverse strand, counting down.
TGAACAAAGTGAAGATGAGCCAGTGCCATGCCTCTGCAGCTCAGGAAGGGCAATAGCACCTGGGGGGCATTAGGCAGACACTTTCAGCAGGGCAAGGAAGGCAATCCTTGCCGTCTTCTCAGTCCTCGTGACGCCCATGTAGAAAACTGCTTCGGGTTCTGGGCTCCCCAGTAGAAGAGACACAGACATATTGGAGTAAGTCCAGTGAAGGGACACATAGATGATTCAAGAACATGTGACATACAATGACAGACATCTGAGGTCATTTTCCCCAGGGAAGATAAGGCTCAAGGGGAACTGATGGATGTGTATAAACATATGTTAAGGCTAATAAAGAAAATGGAGCCATACTTTTCTCAATGTCACCCAATGAAAACACAAAAGGAAAAGGACAAACTGAAATACAGGAATTTCTGTTAAAACATAAGACATGTTGTAAGATCAAGACATATACTTTCAGTGCTAATCATGGGAGTACCTTTAGGCAAGAATTTAAAAGACCTGTTAAGAAAAATCTTATTTTATTTCACTCTATTTCTGCACTGATGAGAATGTCCTATATCAGGCAATACTCCAGAAGATAATAAAGACAGGAATGGCGGACAGATCTGGACATCACTAAGCTTTGAAGGATCTTCAAAGATGATAACAAATTTTTATGCAGCCTTTGAGGAAGAGAACTCAGTGTGAATTGAACAATAAAGAAATATGAGTTAACACTTGTCCAAACAGGATTTTATACAAAAAGTCCCAGACAGTGTGATATTCTTTACTCTGACTCATAATAGACCTTTAAAGGCAAGGAAAAAAGGAATTGTGTCTATATTATATAACCTATTTTCCGCTTTGAAATTAGACATGTTTACTGAAGGAAAACTAATAGAATTTATAAAATAGTGAGATCCCCATGTGACTTGAGCTTGCACCTGGCCTCTTTCAATTATTGGGAAATATGTTGTCCTACCCCCATGAATGCTATAAAGAAGTTAAGTGACAGAAAAATATACAAATAAATATGGTATTGTGGTGGTCTAATTTTTCACATTTTATAGTAACATTAATTTGCTGTACCTTAGGTTTTCCTCATTTTTAACCATCTCTTGCTAAACTACTCGAGAATTCCCACTGATACTCCATTCTTTTCATTAGAAATATTATATATAAAGTGGCACAGAATCTGTCCAAAAATTAATAAGCATAAACCAGACATAATTTTTTTCCATATCCATGCTGTACATTGAGGGGCTTTGCCAGTTCTTGCAACAATACCACTACAGTGTCTCAGATGGAAAAGTCAAAGACCTGTGGAAGTCTGGAAGTACAGTTAAACCTATAATTTCAAGCATAGATTTCTATGAGAAGGCTTGAGGGAGGAAGGAAAATTATCCTAAACATCTAAATCAGGGATGTCTTATTAATTAGTGTTTTCTGTCCTAATTGGGAGAAAATGGCTGGCAGTTTAAATCTTCTGACCTGAAAGAGGTAAGTACAGAAAATGCAATCAAAATACAAAAAAACAACACTGTGTTATTTGAGAAATTACTAGAAATTACAGTGAAAGCCTTTGTTCAGTTCTTTAACTTCCTAATCTAATTTTTTTTTACATAAAGTACAGCATTTTAAAAACTGTAGGAATAAGCCCTACAATCCCCACTACAAAATAAAGTCAATTCTAAACCCTTTTCCTTTACCCTTAAAATAACGCTTGTATTAATGTAAACCTTTGCACAGAATGACATTTCAAATTTATACATTTTCAGTATATCTTTTGAATCAAAAGTGTGCATAATCATAAGCGCAATCATCAAAAGAAGGTTTGTTTTGATACAATATTATGAAGTCATCTAAAACCTGATGCTAATGAAGGCTTTTCTTTTTGCTAGATGTTAGATAAGCATACAGTCACTAATCAAAAATCCTTCATTCAGGAGATTACAAAAAGGGGTCTTCCTGCTTCACCGTTATTTGTTTTGAAACTCCAAATATATTTAATTCTGTATTGGGGTGAAATTAAGTGTTAAGTGATGTAAGATAGTGTGACCTCGTCCTCCTGGTGATTCAGTCCAGGACCTCTCCAGCCTAGGGCAGGAACCCAGTCCCATGTTCAGGGAAGCTGTGCTCTGTGCCCAAGCTGAGGACGTGGCTAAAGCTTTCGTAGTCACAGGTTCAGTGAGTAGTGAAGCTGAGAACATGTCCCAGAGAGACAAACACAGAGACACATACAAGGCAGGGGTATTGCCAGTCCCAGGACCACAGACAAGTAGATGATATTAGTCATCACTCTTCCCTAACTCACCAACTCTGCAAGCTGTTGTCAGAAGCCACCAAATTTCCAGGCACAATTTGCCCATAATGAAGCCAGGTTGGGTGTCATCAATCACCTTCTCATTCTCTGCATGTCTTGGCAGAGTTTTCAGGAGGATCTACTCCAATTATCTTGCACAGCACTGAGTCTGTCAGGCCTGTACTTTCCTGGTTCTTCCTGTTTTGGAAGGTACCTGGGTGTTCCTGCCTGAATGCCCAGGCACCTCCCAAAAAATAATTTCTTTATCTTAGATAAAACTTGTGTATGATATGATAAAACCCCTCAGTCTGAAAGATGCTTTTATCCAAAATAGTTTTGGAAAATAAGTACAATTTTTATACCATGTGAGGGAAAATCTAATGCTTATTTTCAAGCTGGAAAAGGGATCATTGGAGTACTGCATACCCCAGATGATTGGTAATTAAATTAATTTTTTAGTCTGAATTACATAATCAACATAAATAGAACATAAATTGTTGTAGGCAATACATTCACATCTCTAGTTTCATCCAGTGAGATTGTGGACATGTTTTAGGAAGACACAAGATAAACCTGAAATAATTCATACCATATAGGCAATGTTCACCTAGCACTACCTTCTAAGTCCTTAAGAGACTATACCAAGATGTGAGAACCTATTAACCCACATAAAAATGTAATCCTTTTCTGTCTCTTTACCCAATTAATAATAACAGCTCTGCATGGAAACAGGATAGGTGGGGAGAACATGCCCATCTGCTCACACACAAGAGACTTGGAGACCTACAAAAAAAAGCTAGGTACTTCCAGAGTAACAAGAATCCTTGGACAAAATATATGCTCTACTGCTGTCTCAAAAGTATGGCTAAATTCCAAAAAATAATCTGTTTAACCCTACAAGCCTGTACAGATGAGTTTGGATCCAGGTGGCCATGGCACCTGCTCAAACAGCTACTCAGGAAGAATTTTCTCCAGCCTTGGTGTATGCACAGCATTTTTACCATGGCCTGCAGCAGCAGATATGTCTGAAAAATTTGAATCACATGAACATTTCTTTCCAGCCTCTTCCTCACAAATCAGCTCAAAGTTAGTAATTACTAAAAATCATAGCCCTTCATCTTATAATTACTGTGTTCGCTTTACTTCTAGGGAGTCCTGCATGTCACATAGAGTAAATTAAATCGTAAGCAAACTAAGATACAAATGACAAATGTTGGATTCATGCAGTTCATAACTTTAAGCTTTAGTATTTTGGTATGATTTACTAAGGAAGTTTTATGAGTCATATCTGTAATGTCATTGACTATGCAATATTTAATCAAGGAAATATTTACAAGTTAAAGGCAAGTGTAAATTTCATCTTACAAACCGAATATTTCTGCTAAAATTTATCATTCATGTAGCACAGAACTTAAGGTGTTTTTAAGAAAACAAATTACTGAAACTAGCATTTAGATGTTTTAGAAGAAAAAAATATTTGAGTTAATTCAGTGTTCTGATTTTTCCCCCATTTGGGACAGAATTATTTTAATTTTTGTTAGAAGGTCATCAGTTTTTAAAAATACAATTTTTAGTGATGGCAAACAACAAAAAACTACTATACATCTTCCAAATATAAATTATAAAGTGACTTGTGTGTGTGTATTTAAAGCAGTAAAAATGTGAGCATGATAGAGAATTGTCTGTGGTGGAACACACTGTTGCTGATTTATCAGGTAGTACATGTGCTGCTGTAAGTACCTGCTTCTGAAGGACATGGCATTTCTTAAAGAAGCTAGGTTAGGATGAGATCCCACAGTGCAGTTGCACAAAACTTGAATGTGTCTCTACAAGTAAGAACAGAAAATTTTTTCTATGATGAGTTAAAAGGCAATGACTTTTTGATAAAAGCTTAGGTTTAGAAAACCCCATGACTTTGAATTTGGTTGGGGCCCTAATGCATTGAGATGTCTAGCAGTTAATGGCAGCTCCTGTTTCAGAAAAAACTTACCAAATTCAAAATGGATATCTCTGATATTGAAATTTATCACTTAAGTGGCAATAACAGTTGTTTTTATCAAACTGGATAAAACACTATTAGTCCAGATTTTCCATGTTAAATTGTTGAACAGAGTCGACATTTTATTCTAAACTTCTGTTTTGTTGCAGAAAACAGAAGTTTCATGAAAAAGGAAAAAGGCTCCCAAGCAATGAATGTATCTGTTTAATCCATCCAGTAGACATGGATGACATTCGTTCAGTTAGTGTAGTTCAGTTCAGATGGCTGATCTGACTGAAACTTATCTCATCCAAACAATGCCTTTTTATTTGTGGCTCATAAGTAGGAAAGTCTTAATCTTACCTTAGAGTTAGGTTTATTAAGAAATCTGTCTGTTCATGGTGACTTTGGAGAATATTTTTCCAGGGAAAAAATTGAAATATTTCAGAAGGATTTAGTACAGGATGCACCTACAACTCAAGAGCTTCATTCAATTTCATTCTCAACTGGAATATGTTAGGAGAAAAATGAAGCAGATCCAAGAGTAAAATTCATACTAGAAAACTAAAACTTCCAAACCCCCAAATACTGTGTTTTAATTGCTCTTCAAAACTCTAGTGCAGTTTTTACTTTTTTGTTTCATTTCTTAAGTTGTATTTATCCAGTAGTGATAGACTTGACAGAAAAGAATTTATTTTTCCATCCACGGACACTTTGCAGTACAAGCCAAATAATTATATTTTCAGAGTTCTGCTACTGGTCCCAAAAGATCAAGAGGCTGTTTCTAGAGGTGAGATAAAAATTTGTCATTTTCTATTTCTTTTCTTTTATCCATCCCTGCTGAAGCTGACAATTAGTTCCAGCTCCAGTGTCATTTGAGTTCAACAAGAACTTGAGGAAACCAATATATTTTGTTAACAAATTCTTGTCACACTAGCAAATAATTAACTGGTAAAGGAATAAAAATTAGAAACTATTATTAGTTTGGTTAAACTTTGACATAATCTGATCTTCTGGACTCTCACTTTAATTGTACAAAATCACATTAGAGAAAGATAAAGTTCTTATGTTTTATTTTTTCAAATAAAGTAATTTTTGAATTTTGCTTCCATTGTATTTTCATCATGGTACTTTTTCTTTGAAGTTCAGCCAGAAATAATAGAGCCAGACTTACTTCAAACTTAAAATCACAGCCTGAGATTTATGTGCACATCCACATCAGCAGGTACTAAAGATCAGTAAGGATACATATGGGGAGAAATGACTAGATATTGTTCATACACATTAGTGAAGGATTGACCCTGTGCAGCCACTAATCGTACAACTGTAGAATAGTTTGGGTTGGAAGGGCCCTTAAACATCATCTTTTTCCAACCCCCTGCCATGGGCAGCGACACCTTCCACTCAATTATAGCAAACTAGATCAAGTTGCCCAGGACCCCATCAAAACTGTCCTTGAGCACTTCCAATGTTCAAGGGGTGGGGCAACTACAAGTTCTCATGCAACTTGTTCCAGTACCTCATCACCCTCACAGAAAAGATTTTTTTCCCTAATATCTTATCTATATTTACCTTATAAGCACTACTAAGCACCCACCAACTACTCATTCACTTCATACTTCCAAGAAAATCTGGGAAAAATAAAAGTAGTCAAGCAATGGAAGGAAAAGAACAAAAGAGAGGGGAAAAAAAAAGGTGACATGCTTATAGTCACTCATATTTCATGAGCAGACTGATGTCCAGATAATATTCAAGCACCAGCGACTTTGAGAAGATGCTTTCTTCACTTTTATTGGCCAACATGGTGTTACATAGTTTGGAACACATCCTTGGTGAGCTGGGGTCAGCTGTCCTGCCTGTGATCCCTCTCAGCCTCTTGTCTACTGCCAGCCTGCTTTCTGGAGGAGATACAGTGAAACACAGGGAAAGTCTTGATGCTGTGCAAGCACTGTTCTGCAATAGCTAAAATATCCATGTGTTACCATCACTGTTTTGGTTTCAAATAAAAATATAGCACTGCAAGTCCTGCTTTGAAGAAAATTTATTCCATTCCAGCAAGAGCAAGTGAAATATTTCTGCAGATTTTTTTCTCAAAATCCAGTTACTTATTTTAGTTCATAAATTTTTAATCTATTTCTTTAATTCCTTTCAGTCAGTCTGTGAATTAGGTCTGTGAGGTCCATCCACGCACATGATCACACACAGAAATTGTCTGCTGCTAATGTTGCTCTCTCTGTCTTGAGCCAGTCACTTTTACAAAAATTATATAGAAGGATAGTAGCAAAAAATGCTCTAGCAAATACATGCCTCTCCTGGGTGATTTTTTCTGTATATAACAGCAACATCATGTGTAAATTAAGGATAACTAACCTACATGCAAATTTATACTTATATGCGTATATATTTAGACATGTATATGATGATCTATGATCTATGATCTATGATATGATGTACTAGTGTGTCTGGGTAAATGTATATACACACATATGTATTAAAATCACAGAACTGCAGAATTTGAGAATGGCTGAGGTCAGAAAGACCATCCAGCCCATCCAGTGTTATTGCTCAAAGCAAGATCAAATAAAGTAGATTGCTCAGAGATGTATCCAGTTAGGTTTAACATATCCCCAAGGACGGAGACTCCACCACCTCTGGGCAACTTGTGTCAGTGTTCCAACTTTCTCACAAAAAAAACCCAAAATACTCTTTCTTTATGCTTAGGAGAAATTCCAGTTATTTCAATTTGTGTCCATTCTAGCTTGTCTTTCCATTAGATACCTTTGAGAAAAGTCTAGTTCTGCCTTCTTTACTCCCTCCCGCTGGATATTTATACACATTGATCAGATCCCCACAGAGCCTTCTCAAGGCTAAACAGTCCCATCTCTGTCATCTCCTCTTCATGTTATAAAGTCTTCAATGCCTAGTTATGCAATGCATGAAACTGTCTCCATTAAACCATGTCTTTTCCATATGTTTTCATCACGACCTCTATACACTGAATTACTAAGGCCTCAGTCCCATAGATAGGTGAACCAGCCAGATCTCATCCTTGCTGCCTTCTGACCTGTGTTTGGGGTTTTACCCAGAAGAATATGAAAGGTGCCCCATGGATATGAAGGTGTGGCACAACCAGATCCCAGAAGGAACAAGCACTCTCAGATCCTGCAGTTTAATAGTACCCTACAAAATCAATCTAACACATGCTGTATAGAATGGCATAATTGTCTAGCAGGTTTTCGCTGTAGTTTTGTGCAAGTTTCCCCAGATTCTTTCCTAGTCCTTTAATTCAAACAATGTGTCCTTTCAGCTTGTCAAGCTCTTAAAACTTTGCACTGTCCAACAGTTTTCATTTCTCCTTAACAAGATGGTGTTCCGCTCCCAGTTTTCATTTATGCTTGCTGCTGTCTGTAAGGAAGAACTCATAATAGCAAATGTTTCACAAGTAAGATTTTAAACAGCAGTCAGGTTTTGCTTTTTTTTTACTAATTTGTTTTTTAAAATTTCTGTTATTAAAAAGAGATAAATTGCATTGTTTAACAGAAGTGTCAAATATGAACACTTTCCAGCTACTCTACTCTTGGGTATACTTGGGCTTTTAAACATCAAAGCAAACTTTTAATTACAGGAAAGGAAATGAAAACACATGGCATTTTGATTTATAGCAACTGCATGGTATTTCTGAAGTCTAAGGAAGTTATTACCCTTGGGATTTCGAACGTTTCACTGTCAGTTCTTATTTTCTAAGAAAAATAATAATAAATATTGGCACTAACTAGATTTAAAAAGCACTTTATTTTCTCTCTTTCTCTCAGCTGGGATAAGTAGAGCTTTGGTCTAGATAAGAAACTGGGTCTCAGCTCAGTTCAAGATCTTATTACAGTTATAAAGTAAGATTTACATCCTCTGGTGCATGGGGAAAAGAATGTGGAGGCAGTGGAGATGATCTGCCTGTGACAAACCAATTCTGCTTGCTGCTGCATCAGGCTGCTGCCACCACTGCACACAGGGGCAAATACACAAATACAGCTGCAGTTTTGTCAGGTGAGGTGTGGTGAGAGACACCAAAATGCTCCTGGCTGCTCTTAGATCTCTTTTCAGCATTTCAACTGGCAGTGGTAGTGGTTTTTCAGAGAGAGACAGGTGTTATTTGGCTGGCCCTCCTTTCCCCTAGTGCTGTTACCCAAGGAATAACTACCCTTCTGGGTATATGCCAGAACAATTCAATGTGGCTTAATATGGCTTTGTAAAACAATTTGTTTAGAATCATCTCATATAATAAAACATTTCTATGAAGAATCAATACCTGTTCCTCTGGGTTCACTCTCTTTCTGTGAGTTTTAATTTCCCCTGTGTGGGTAAGTACATTTATTTCTACAGCTGCTGGAGCTGTTCTGGCCTTCAGGACTCAAGCAGCATTTCTAAGTGTTGACTGTGTCTGGATTAAGTGTGTACTTGAATACTGGCCATAAGGTGTACAACTTTGCCTGAAGTTCAGACTTGTCTTCTTCTGGTACACTGATGTTTTTCTCACAGCTTCTGGCAATTTTTCCTTCTTCTTCTTGATGGAAAAAAGATATCTTACAACTACAAAAACACATTTGCAAAAATGTAGATTCATATATTTTAAATATTTTGATTGACGTAAAGGTTAATAGAAGGATGCAGGGAAACCACAATGATGTCTTTATTTCCCTGCTCTCACACAAATGTTTTCTGTTCCATTAATCAAATAATTTAGCTTTTGTGTCCCTCACTTCACTCTTCATGATGCAGAGAAAATTGCATAGCCATATTGTCCTAAAGACAAATTCTTTGTTTGGGAGAACCTACATATCACATTATTATAGTAATTACGATGATAAAACTCAATTATTAAAGTAATCAAGCTATAACCTGAGGCAGAGAAAATATGGTTCTGAGAAAGGTTTGTGTTTTATAACTTATTTCAGTCAAAAGACCGCATTATTGAAAACTGAAGTGATATCTAAGCACATTACCAAGATTTCTCACAGAAAACGAGGAAATATATCCTTAAGAATTTTGCCTCTCAGAAGAAAGAAACCAAAAATAAATTCACCATTTTATCAGTAGGGAGGACTCTATTGAAGCATGGGAAGGACTAATATGAGATAATTCAAAATCATTACCTGTTTACACTTTCTTTATCTTCTTCTCATATGTGTGGATTCTGGAGTACAGCCAATCTAGGAAATATCTGAAAAAATAAGTGCTCACAACATCTTTTTTTTGCATTCATGCCTTTGGATTTTTTGTTGTTTTTTAAAATACACTACCTTCAGGAACAAATTTACTTTTGTTTTATGCTTGAGATCATGGCATTTTATTGGGGTTTGAATCGCCTCAAGATGTAACTATGAACCCACGTTGCCTGCAACGTAGTCACTTGGGAAACTGCGCTGAAGCCAGGGTGTGTGGAGCACTAATGGCAGAGTAACTCCAAAAAAGTGGTCTATCATGGAGCTGGGAGTAGATGCTAAGTACCAGAACATAAGAATAGTCACTCTGGTTTAGTTAAAAAATCAATCTAGACCCATACCTCGTCTCCTATAGCAGTTAAAGTGGAAAATTAGTGAAAATATGAGAACAGGCCACATGCACATACCTCCAAGGATGTCAGAACAAGGATTCTTGACACGTCTGCTTAGCCAGAATATACAAACTATATATATTTGTATAGATTAATATATTTGTGTAGATGAATGTAAAATATAATTAATTAATATACAAATATATAGGTGGAGGTGTGTTTTTTTTAAAAAACTTTCATATATTACCCTAACAAAATTTAAAAGTCTGGCTTTTCTGTTTAAAGAACCCTTACACAGCTACACTGCTGAGACAATTTGTTTTATCTCAGAATTTTGGCTTCTCTCCTTAATTTCTGTAAACCAGAGAGAATTTGGATGGAGTTGATTAGTGAGACACATCTGGAAAAGTTTCAGCTAAATAGAGCGATGCCCAGGAATTTTATCATTTTTCAAGACTGCACAGACACTAAATTTAAGTGACTTTTAATCACGGTTCCAGAATTGCTCCTTTTTTTTTTTTAATTTTGTACTAATCTTCTCCAGAGGAAACTTACATCTATTTAGGTCGTCTGTTAAATACAGATAAGTGGTGGAAAAGAATCTGAAGTCCTGCTCGGCCCACCTGGCACAGAGTTCCAGCCTGTCTCTGAAGTGTCTCCTTCAAATTAATTGAATCTGCTTGTTTAATAATATCTCAGAATAATCTAAGTCCCTTAGTACTACACATATTGCACATTTTCTGCCTTCCAGAGCCCAAAGCAACTCTTTTTGAACTTGTCAACTCGAAGGGAAGAAGGTGGGAGTGGGAGTGAAGGAAGTGGAATTCCCTTATCTGAAGAAATGGCTGATATGCTTTGTAGCTTCACTTATTTGGTTTATGGATTAAGGGAGGGTGTTGCTAGTGGTGGTTTGTTTGTTTTCATTCAGCACAGAAATCAAAAATTCTCCCTGATAAAATATATTTAATTTCTTTGTCTGGTAGCATGCATATGGTATTTTGGAACAGAACAAGCAAGGAAATAATAATTTATAATTATATTATTTTAATGAGAGTTTGAATTTATTAGATTTTTTTCTTGGGCAATGCACTACACTTGATAATTTACAGAAACACTCTGGTTTTCATACTTTGACACAATGTTCAGGAAAATTATGATAAATATCTTGTTTCTCAAGCTTCAGTTCAACTATCCAGGCTGCATATTTGGTACATTTGAATCTTCAAATAAAAAATATCATTACTTGTTTTCTGATATCACTTCACCAAACTTAACTAACTCACTAATCTTGAACAATATCATAAAATATTATTTATAATAATTGAATTTGTACATCCACATATTCTTATCGTTCCATCATTCTCTTTGTTTCTCAAAGCACTTTCTGATTATTTTCGTATATTCATTCATTTGAAATATTTTACACTTCTAGCATGCTATCATCTTTTAGACCAAGTAAATATAGCATTTCACTTCTTCAGTATACAAGATGGTGGAGTCCCGATCCCCACAGGGATCAGAATAGGATCGAAACAGACTGGAGTGGACAGAGAGGAACATTCTGAAATTCAAGAAAGGCAGGGTCCTGCACCTGGGGAGGAATAATCCCAGGACCCCTTAGATACTGGATGCTAGACACCTTCATGGCCGTCAGGAAGGCTGCTTTTCAGAAGACGACCTCGTGTCCCACTGGACAGAAAGTGGAACATGAGCCCCAAATCTGCCCTTGTGGCAAAAAATTATCTGAGTTGCCTTTAGGAGTGTTGCCAGCAGGACCACTAAGGTAATCCTTCTCCTCCATTCTGCAGGGGCCATACCTTGAGTACTTTGTCCAGTTTGGAGCTCATAAGTATGAGAAGGGCATGGACATACTGGGGAGGGTCCAGAAAAGGGCTACTAAGATGACAAAGGATCTTGAGCATGAAATTCCAGATTCCAACAGCACACCTTTGCTTCTGCTAAAGATATGTCTCAAAATGAAGACTAGAGCACCTCTTCTATGAGAAATAGCTGAGGTAACTGGGACTGTTCGCCCTGGAGAAGTGAAGGCTTGAGGGGATATGATAATGTATTTAAATATCGTAAGGGAAGGTGTATAGAGAATGAGAAAAAATATTCAATAAGGCAGCTATTTATAGAAATATAGACTACTTAATAAACATATTTGCGCAACCATGTTTTAATACAGCCAACTGCATATCTGAGGAAGAAAACAATGGAACATAATGAAAAGACCTAGATCTTTTCTGAAAAGATCTAGGAACTGCTAAAGACAACACTCAATGATAGCATCCATTATGGCTGTGATAGAAAATAGCTGAGTTTTGATAAAAAAAATCTTACTGTGAGTGAGAATAGAAAATAATTTTATTTGTGCTTTTAGCATGTGGAAACATATTTTTTTAACTTAGAATGGCAGTTATGTGTATCCACTTAAATATGACTATTGACAAATTGAAGCATAAATGTACAAACAAATAAAAACAGGACTAAAAAATAGAAAAGACTAAATGCAGCTGAGAAGCTTCAAGACATCTATTTCTATGGCTTAACTAGGAAAGTACTAAGACATAGTGTGATTACAGTAGCTAAAAATATCAAAGAAACTTAAATTTAAATGAAAGGAAAACATTATCATTGAAGGTGAGTAGTATAGAGTATTCTTAATTTTTTTTTATTTTCAGATACATTTCTTTGTGGAAACCCTGAACTTTCTATGTGATATGAATTTCCTGAATGCCATTTCCACCGTAGGCAACATGGATCACTGCACATAAAAATCATCCTTGGGTGATAAAAGAATTTACGTTTCCACTCTGGCTATGAGAAAAAAAAACTCAAATCATGAGAGCCCAGACAGCTGGACTGCTGGACTATTGTCCAACAGGAACTGCAGTTCTTCATACTTTCATTATACTACTATTTTTAGAGATTTTGAAATATATATTAATTTCATTTATAATGGCATTGAAATGAATGTCAAAGTTCCTGGATTTTTTTTTTAAATTGCATTCTTATTGTTCTTTCTAACTCATCTTAAGAGGTACCTATTGAAATAATTGTCAGAAGAAATAGGATTTTGTATATGTATTTATTTATTTATTTTATAATGTAAAAAATGTTAAAGCTTTCTGATACTGCTGTTTGATCTGGGAAGAATTTTGCCAGGCAGAAATATTTGCTTTTCATATCAAGACAAACAAATACTTAAATCTGGAAATGAGACACAGGAGGCTTGCTAAATTATATTATAATATTTTCTGTATGTTTTATCTATAATTATTTTGGGAAAAAAATGCCTTTCTAATGAAAACTCCTCCTAAAGCAGTGATATGTGTGGGGATGAATGAATTGTTTTCCTATTTTGGAATGTTCTGTTTATAAAAGATTTGTAAGAAAAGCCACTCCAGCTCTGAGGCAAAACCCACAAGATGGGAGGTTCAATCCCGTAGCACAGTCTCTGACTGTTTCCTTACCCTATAACCTAGTGACTCATCCAAAGTCCATAACAAAATTTCTTTGATTTTCTTCAGGGATCACAGCCAAGATATACAGTGAGAATACTCTACAATCCTATAAAATTCTTTGAGGAAGGATGTTGTCAGTCTCTTATAGGGACTCTGCTCTACCTTTGCTAAATATTTAATAGACATTGTAGTAAGTTTTGGAAGATAGGTACAGATCTAGAGAACTGAACTACAGACCTAAGTTTTTCCTTGATGTTTTCAAGAAAACTTAAATATTTAATGTCGAGAAGAACCGTATAAACAGCAAAGACATAGGTTTGCCTTAAAATGTATGCTGCTGGAAATGCATTTTGGCTATGTCAGAAAAACTGAAATCTTCTCCTTCTTCTCTATTGCAAGAGGAAAAAAAACAGATTAATTCCATAAAGATGGATTCTACTTCTTGCTTGAGGTTTCTGATTGCTGCCATACTATATGAAATATTACCATGACCCATTGTGGCATTTAAATTCACTCTTTCATTATCTTTACTTTTATTAAGTAGCCATTGGAAAATTTCACAAATTCAAAAACTTATTTAAATAATTATATTTTAATATCCACAAGGGTTTTCCACTCCTCACACACACACAGGCAATTGCTAGAAGACAATTTTGACTGAGTCTGAGTTCATCTTTGGTCCAGTCCACGAACCAAACCATACTGGAATGATTTGAACATGATAACCTGTCACAAATTTAGAATACACTGAAAAGGGCTCGTATTTCCCTTTCATCTTAATAAACACTTGAAATAAAACTAATGTTATGCTTCCTAACTTTCTCCCATACATCTTCTTACATCTTCATTTTAATCACAAATGCTTACCAATTTACTTTATGTGCAGTGCTTGTAAGTTGATCAGAAAAACTTAGCATGCTACTGGACTTGCTAAATGTAGTTCATCTTTATTATAGGGCTGTCAATGTATATTTATGTTCATGTGAGTATCCTCTGTTTGTGTACACTATATTTATCACAGGGAGACAAATAGGCTCACTCTGTGTGTGATGCTAATTACTAGGTTGCCAGCATAGCAGCACTAAATTATGTTTTACCAAGGCAGATCCAAAGAGTTTGGAAGCTTTCCATTCACAGTCCATGAAAAAGACTCATCTGCACTAAAAAAAATCAAGAAACAGCTCTTTCTCACAAAAATGTCATAAAAATTTTGCCATCATCCCAGAATTTTTCATCCTGCAGTAGCTGAACACCTTCTGGTTTTGTAGTTAACTGGAAAATGGCCCATGCCCTGTGAAACCTTAGGCAGTGGGTGCTAGAGAATCAACACCATATGAGTAGGGTACCTACAGTGATGGACTATAAACAGCCTGGTGCTTGTAGTATCTCTCATGCTGTTTTATCTGTTACATGTTAAATCTGTTAAGTCTATATTTAAGCTAAAAATCATCTAATATCTGTAATCAGTAAGGCTCCTAGAGGGAGATCTAGCAATTCATTTTAGCAGCCTTTGGTGTAACAGCAGTGTTGCTGGATGTCTTTTGATAGTCTGCTGTATTAAAATGTCAGGCAACTTAGCAATATATTTTTGTAACAAGGACATAGCAGTTTGCTTTTGCATTTCAAGCCCTCCAAATTTTTTTATCGTGAGCCCCCTGCTGGTAAATGAGTTTAACTGATTATAGTGAGTACTTGAATAATAGCAAGAATTTCTTAATTAGAAAGTCATGCTATTGATCTTGTTATGAGCTGTTTTCATTTGAAATGTCTAGATGTTACCAATCCCCTAAATATGCCTCACAAAAATAGAGACACGCTTAATTAATTCTAATGCAAGGACAAATTCAGTCATTTGTTTTAAAATGTGAAACAAACTCCAAATTTAATTTTCAGCTTTGTTTTTTATTTATTTTAATGATGCAGAACAAGAGCTGAGCATTAAAATACACAGAAAATGAAAAAAAACCCAACTTCATGAAAATGGAGCTTCTAAATGTTATCATTCAAGTAAATTAATCCACAGAGGGAAGTTATTTCTCTCCAAATATAAGAATTAAATCCAGAGACTTCTGTGGCTTTTATCTTGTATGGCAGCTACACAAAACAAAAATAATAAAAATGTATTTTCAAGTAAATATTTTGACCTTTCCCTTTTCTTTCTTTTCTCTTTAACAATAAAGCCAAACATGCAAAAGTCATAGTTCTCCTCTATTTTCTTTTGCTCTTTTGGAACAAAGCCTGATATGAGAGAAATTAAAAGTATAAATTCACATTTTAAGTATCCAGTTGCATAGGGCACAATTTCCTAGTGCCCATAATCTTTGCAAAAATGTGAATATTTCAGCTTTAATTTTGGGACAGCTAAAGGAGAAAAGGTAGAAAAAGGTAGTAGGAAAAATCAGTTATATAGACTTTCTAAATATAGATTTCAGAAGGACAGTGTCTCAGAATAACAAGCAATTAATGACTCTCAGGTCATTTCTTGATGTATTGTATATTCTAATGTATCATTCACCAAATGTTGTGAACTGCAGATGACTTCTGAAGAGGCTCTTGAGGGATATCATCCCACATAGACACCTGGAGCATAGACACCTGTGGCTGAGCTGGTTTTACAAGCTTTTTTTTATAGTAAAGGTCTAACACACACTTTTACAATAATACCAATCTCATGTTAATGTGCAATTAAGAAAGGCAGAAAAATTACCCACTTTTCTTTGTAAACTATAAAGGAAGTCAAGCGGATTTTGTAGACATTAGCAGATAGCACTGCTGTACAGCTTGAGGTATATTTTGGTAGCTTACAGAGTACATAAGTAAAAACTGGACAAGACTGCAATGAGTCAGCAAAGAGCAGCAGAAATATGTCTTGAATGTACCGGTCAAGAAAAATGCAAGCTCACCCAGCCCACCAAATCCCTCTGGGCCATGTTGGAGTCCCAGGGTGGCAGTTTCCAAGGAGGACATGGCTTGGCAAACCCAGAGGCTTTCAGCAGAGGTGTGGTTTAAGCCCCACAAGATGTGGTAGGGAAAAACCAAAGGCTTTGTGCAGGCTAAGTCATGCTGCACAAACTGTATTGCAACTGTGCAATAGTGCCCAGATGACACCAACCTGAGAGGATCTTCTGGCATGGCCAGTATACCACCCAATGCCTGTATTTGTCTCATTTTGTGTCTCTCTGAGTGAGTGTTTCCTCCTGAGTTGGGCACATCTTTTCCATATGCTTCAGTGGGGTACTGCAAATAAAATTAAGTGGATTATACTGTGTTTGGCTGGTTACTTCTTTTTTGTATATGACCAACATCACCCTAGAGGCTACAGACTGACCAGGAAGCATTCCAGATAACCCCAAAGTGTCTTTGAAGACATTTTCAGTTTCAAGAGGAGGGGGAAGAGAAAGAGAGAATAGTTGGAAATAAATGAATGGGGAATTTAGAACTCTGTCCAAAAAGTATTACAATACTGAATGTCCTCAGACTCAATTAATTCAATGCAAATGGACAATTTAAAGCAACACAGAAACTGGGGAACTGTCTTCTTGTAATATACCATCTGCTAAGCTGCTGAGGGGAAGAAAGAAGTTACACCACCTGAAAAAATGCTTGTAGCTACAAAAATATTAGTAAGCTTCATAGTTCTGGAGCAAAACCCTGGGTGCTGAGAAACAGCTCTCTCTGTCTCTCTCCTGTTAAACCAAGAATGGTCCATGGATGGGTTTCAGTCTGAGCCAAGTAGCTTTCCCATCTCAGTTCAAGTTGTGACTGCAGTAACCATTGCCAGCAGGCCATTTTTTCTATGCTGTGCTATCAAATCTAAGAAATTTCTTATTAATGATGGTCCATTCTATTTCTCATTTTCTGGGCATGTTTATTTCAGTACTATGGATAGAGATGATGTATATGTGTGTCCTCAACATAAACTGTCACCCTTAGTGGCAGTGATTGTCTGAAAAACTACTGTCTCTTATTATCACAATTACTGTGCATGTTTGCAATTACTTTGCTCCTTTTCCTTAATCAAGCCTAACTTCAGACTTGGTCATAATGCCTGGGTAATATTGGCCACATAAATCCACCTTTAAACTATTTTGATAAAATATACTTTTCCTCAACATTCATTGTGTTCCAATGAACAGTAAAAGCTATTATATTCTTGAAACCTCAAGCATCTTTGATAGTAGCAAACTAAGCTAGATCTAGTGGCAATTGGTTAGGTATTGCCTTAAGGCTCTCTTCTGCATTTGAGCCAGAACATTAACTACTAAACTTTCAAGATGCTGCCGGAAAAGTACATTGATTCAGTCCCACTCTCAAACTCACCACCTGCTCTGGGCCTGAAGACATTGTTTACCACAGTCTTGCCTCTTTTTCTTTAGATATTTATATGTACATAAGGAAAAGTTGGCTACCATATTATTGGGGATGTCTCTGCCCACTCCCGGTTCTTCCTCTGTGTCTTGTAGGTGGCAATAATCACTGGAGAATGTTTTGATTCTATGATTTGCAGTATGTCAGGGCTATTCCTATATATATTCATATATTAAATTTTGTCTGTCATTATTTTTCTGTAGTTAATACTTTATTGATAAATGCAATTATTTCAAGAACAAATTACTGAGTAAGAGCCACCTTTTTTTTCCGTAATAAAATAGCTTTATAATCATGGCAATTTTTCCCCTAGAGTGGTATCCCCAATAAAAGTAAACCAATAACTATATCTGTCCAGAGTAGAGTTGTTAGTCCATAAGATTTGAAAACTTTAGGGTGTGATATCTGAAGATGTTTTCTTTTTTAAGGAGACAGGATATTTTTATGAAGGGGAAGAATGCTTATAACTATGAATATTCAAATCACATACTGTAAAAGCCTAATTACAGATAATGTCACTACAGCTTCTGGTAAAGAAACAGGAAAGCAAGAAAAAACTCTGTGCCTTTCGCATAAAATCAGTAGTGATATCAAGGTCTCTAGGCTTCCTGGAATCTCATATATTGTCACCAGAGTCTTAGAAATATTTGTGGTGTTGTTTTTCTGTCTGAGATGTCAGCATAGCACAATGCTGAAAAGATATCCAAAGCCTCTCTTTCACAGCAGGAAATCCATGACAACCAATTGTTCCAGCTACTAGGATTATGATGCTCCTTGTAACTATGTCTGTCATTGCACAGAACTATGCATATACTTTCTCTCTCACACACATACAAATATTCCCACTCTAGGCATTCACAACCCATTTGCAAATTGTAATTTTAAGTAGCCCAAAAGAGAACTTGAATCTACTCTGAATCAACTCAGAGACTAATACCTGAAACAAACTGAAATAGAGGATTAACCATGTTATACAGTGGGTGAGCAACTGGCTCACAGGTTGGGCACAAAATGTTGTGAATGAGGTAACATCAAGCTGGCATCATTAGTGGGGTTTTGCAGGGCTCCATCCTTGGCCCAGTTCTCCTCAACAATTTCAATAATGACTTGGACACAGGACTCCGAGAAATACTAAATTTGTTCCAACAACAATTTTGGAGGGCAGAGACACCCTGCAGAGAAACCTTGATGGATTAGAGAGATGGGCAACTGCCAACCACATGAGATTTAACAAGGGCAAATGCTGGATTCTGCATCTGGGACATGAGTCAGCAGTGCCTTGGCAGCTAGGAGGGCCAGTCGTGTTCTGGGGTTTATAAGGCACAGCATTGCCAGCCAGGCAGGGGAGGGGATTGTCCCACTCTGCTCTGCACTGCGGCGGCCTCACCTCTGGTTGGATACCAGGAAATTTTTTCATTCATAGGGTGGTTGGGCGCTGGAAGAGCTCCCCAGGGAAGTGGTCACAACACCAAGCCCGACAGAGTTCAAGAAATGTTTGGACAACTCTTAGGAACACGGTGTAATTCTTGCAGTGTCCTGCATAGGGCCAGGAGTTGGACTCAATGATCCTGATACCAACTCAGCATATTCTATGGTTCTGTTTCTAAAAAAGTCCCCACGAAATATAAAAGAAAATCATCTACTTCCAAAATAATAAAGAACTGGACCAATAATGATCCCTTTAAGTTCCTAATGTCCTTTAATATTGCCATCTCTTTACTCTAGTAATTTGTGAAGATGATGCTTTCCTATACTTTATTCTCATTGTGCAATTTTTTTATTCTCCTATGCAAGTTGGCATGTAAGGAGTCTTAGATCTCCTCAGATCTTTATTAAGATTACAATTTTAAAAGAAAAGTCCCAAAAATAGAATGTTTTTCAGAGTTTGTAACACAAAAGACAGAGTTCATTTCCAGTATTATTGTTTCTCTTAGCATTCCACAGACCTTACTATCTCCAAATTTAAAATGCAAATACCTTTGGTAATATTAATTTTACTGTGCACTGTGCCTGTGTCTCACAGTGCGGTCTTGACTGGTTAAAACCCAATAAGAAAGCAGGTCATTTATCTGATCTGGAAAATACACAGAAATAAAAAATTTAGAAAGCTGACTAATGTAAGGGAAAAAAAATATATTAACCTATTCATGGCTGAAGAAGGAAGATTATAAGCCAAGTCATACTGAGGGTGCTGAAGCATTAGATCTGGCTGTGGATTCCAGAGCAGCTGTGGAAACTTCATCCTTGAAGAATTTCAAAACTTACTTAGCAACCTGATCTAGCTCTGTCTCTGCTTTGAAGAACATGTTACCATATATAACTTCTAAAAAGTACATTCCAGTCTAAATTATCTGGTTCTCAAATGTTTGGAAGATATCAACAGAGATGTCCATTTGAATATTTTGATATCTGGCTATAAAAAGTAATACTTTTTGCAAAAAGAAACAAACAGTAATAGCAACAAAAGTAATCTAAATCTAACAGTATTAGAAAATAAAATATATCTTTCACTGTCAATTTGTCACACAGAGTAAAATATGAACAACTTGTCCAAACTAAATTATCATTTTTGACAGCCAATGACAATTCCCCTAAGACATAGAATATATCTTTAAAGTTTATGACATTAGTTTTCTATATTTCCTTCCTGTAACTAGGGCACCAAATATAACATCAGTCACAGAAACAGCATACTCAGCCCTGGGAAAGAACAGAAGTGTCCAAGAATTTGACAGCTTCATTAACATTAACACCCATTGTCAACATATGTTTTTGGGTATAGTGTGTATAAAAAGTCTCAGTTGAAATTTTTGCATAAAAAATTAATAGCAACTTATTGCAATTGAGTGTTGAATTCATAAAATAGTCTATTTTTAAATTTCTTGTCATATAAAAGAAACTAATTCATGGTGCTTATTTCTTATTTCTGTTCATTCTATTAAAGTGACTTTTATTTAGTTTTCTTCCAAATTCTTTGTTAATGTTACCTGAACGGTAAAAAAGGAAACAAATAAATAAATAAATAAATAAATAAATAAATAAGAGGCTTAGAATAAAGGCTTAAAGGCACAGGACTCACATCTGGTGTAATACAGACAATAGGTGATACTGGACCATAAAGTCACCCCAAGACACACCGATAAAAAATCATTTTGTCATTTTAATTTATAATCAAGAGGTTGTCAGTATGACCCTACATTTTGGCCCTATATTGTTCAGGTTAAGTTTTCATTTGCTACATTATTGTGTAGCAAATCTGACTCATATTAGCACATCACAGACACTTTTCCCCCTGAAATTAAACTTGCAATTGTGGGTACCTGATTATAAGAAGCTGTTGATGTTATAATCAGGGAAAGGCACAGAGGGGATGAATTTTAGCATCATGTGGGCATGGCTAAGTCACTCTTCCATGCCACTCACCTCATTGTCAAGGTGTCACATAAGTTGAGGTGGTGAACATCTTTTTATGGGTAAAACACCTTCCCTTTTTGTATACTTTCGTTATTAATATTGTTGCTCTTACTCTACATTTCTTATACCATTGATTTTTGCTTTCAGTAAATTGTTATCTCAACCCATAGATTGTCCTCCTTTTACCAGAAGGGGTGGGGGGGAAGTGGAGTTGCTTATTTGAACTTCAGATGATATTAGATCACCGCGGGCACACAACAAAATTTGTTGATGCAAACATGAAGAAAACCTTCTTTCTTTTCTGTGAAGGATTTATCAAAAACTTTACTAAAATAACACTAAGAAGAAAAAAGTGAGCTCAGAAGTAAGCTTAAGTACACTAGTTAGTCAGAATTTATGGCTTAATGCTAAATATCCCTGTGGAGCTTGAATCTCTCATGTGTTTCTCCTGAGAGCACTCTCCTAAGTGAAGGTGACAAAATTAAATTGCAAACTGAAAATGTCTGGCAGAAAAAGTTAAAGGAGGAAAACAGTTTTTCCCTGGGGTTTTTACTTCCAGATTATTCCGGAAAGTATTTCAAACTATGGCTTGATAAGTGGTGGGTAAAGTTTAGGTCAGAGAGGCTTTTTCACAAAGACCAACAGTATTTTCTACTTTATCTAGCTCCTCCTCATCAATGAAGAGAAGATTTTGCATGTCCCCACCATTTTCAGCACTTCCTCCTTAAAGAGGCTAAGAAAGACTTTGCAGACATAAAATGCACCTCCTAGAATGCCTAACAACTTAGAAAAGAAAAAGCACTATTCTTTCTCAGTGTTTCACATTTTTCTGGGATCTCTACTGACAGAGAATGTCTTGATCTATGTTCACATTAGGGTATTAATTCAGGTCTCAGACTTAAATTATAACTCAAGCTACCATTCAGCTATACAGCCTACATTTTGACTCACATTTGCTGTGAGTCAAAGGTGGTTTTTTTAATTAAAATCTCGAAGTCAGAATTTTAACCATGGTATCAAAGGCTAGTAGAAATCACACATCAAACATTTTGGCCTTTTGCTTTGTATTATACAAAGAGGAAAAAAGGAACCAGAACAGGAGCCCTGAATACTCATGTTATGGGCATAAGAAAGTAAAATACAAAAGCCAAAGCTGTATTTTAAAAAGTTCATCTGATTCTCCCTGGTGTTTGGCTTCCAAATTGCCTAATCCTGATCCAAAATTACAATTTTCCCTTTGCAGACTTGTCAACTCCAGTTAGATTATCCTTCTCTAGATGGTGAGCTACCAACAGATGTTTTCTCCTTCTCTTCATAAGCAAAACAAAGGTGGTCTGATTCTAGAATTCTCTTTTCATAGTCAGAGAAGTGGTCCCTGGTGACAATCAACAGCTTTCATTCATTCATTTTTCTGGCATATAAATTCAGGGCAAACAGGTGGAAAAAAAACCAAAGACAGGTGTTTTTTACTCTGCCAGCTCTCCACAAAACCTAACTTCCAAGATAAGTGGTGTAATAAACATTAGGAAAGATGGCTGAATTTATGTAAATATTATAAAAAATCTAAGTGAAATAGCTAAGAGTAATAGTTCAGGTGACTTTTTCTCTGATTTTCAGCTCATACATACATAATGATTAGCTGAAATTAGCAAGGGTACCCCTGCATGTCACCTGTATACAAAATTGTTGCTAAGAGTAGAAATCATTTGCTCACAAGACAAGCAGAATATATAATGATCTGTAATATGTGGACATTTGAAACTGGAAACTAGTTCAAGAATTATATGGATTGTGTAATAAGAAACAGAGAGGTCTAAACAGATTAGTGGACTGCTGTTACTGGGAAAATCAAATAAATCAAACAACAAAAACACAAACAACACAAACAAACTTCATAGTGAACCAAAATCTTTAAAATTTTATTCATACTTACTTGGTATTTTCCAGTATAAAAAAATGGTTCTGTTTCTTTTCTTGTCCTCTTCAGAATAACTCCTCCAAAATGAAGACCACAATATTTTCCACTAATCTTTTTTCACTGAATCCATGGAATCAGATTCATTAACTGGTCAGAATAGTCCAGAATACTGACACAGGGAGAAAATTAGTATAATTTTGAAGGCTGTTACTTCAGTTTCTCTGCTCATGTTATTGTCTTTGATTTCCATTCTTTGATGTTGCCACATTCTATGTTCTCCTTGTACACATGAAGATCTTCAACATCACTGCAAAATCTATTAGCTTGTTCACAAACAATGGTTTTTAGTTGAGAAAGTGTTGTTAAAGTCTAGTCTGAGACAATTATAAAGGCAGCTGAACCAACTTAGGAACCAGACAGAGAAAATCCAGGTTATTTGAAAGAAATGGGGGGGGATCCTAAACTCTAAGTACTTCACATAAGAAAATATGGATAGAACATTGCTAGGAGTTCAAAGAAAAATAGTTTTCTGAATTGATGACAGAGGTCAAAAAGAAGAAGCTTCACTTTTTATTCTGTTGTTATTTAACCAATGAAGTATTAATACTAATAAGTGACAGAATCTTTGAAAGTTGATTCTGATTCACATTTTTATGCAAAACGTGGATTACAGCTACCGAAAGCAGTGGTTCTGAGGTGCAAAGATAAACTTTGAAAATATTTGAGTTTTAAGTAGTCTATAAATTTTGGCAAAAAAAATCTGCTGGGAAATTTTGTGTAACAAAAACTATGATAATTATAATATTATTTTCCAAAGTAGTAAGGCAAGGATAATAAACAGACTTTCACACTGAAAGTAAGCAATGGCTAGTTTAGATGTTGCTTTAGAATGTGAGGGACAGACCAAGAGAGGCTCTTTTGGCAGTTTAATGGCTTGGAAACATCAAAATATTGAAAGTAGTAACCATTTGCTGGTGAGTTGCTCTTCTGAGGTGAACAGAGTTCATTTCAAGCTTTCACATATTTTACTTAATAGCATTTTGCATTTTCTTACTTATGTGTAATGTGTCTCTTCTTTTATTGATTTCTTTTCTTAAGATGTGTTCTATAAATCCACATGAATTGCAATTCAGCTGCTATTGCATTGTTACGACTTCTGACAGATACTGTTCTCCAAGGAAGTCAGCTGTGTGCTTAATATTTTCTGTTACTGTAATATTTTATGAAAGTTGTGATAAATCAAGTTAAGAAATCAACTAGTGTTTTTTCACTATTAAAAAAAGACAAGTTGAGAAGAGTCTTTTAAAAGTAGTACAGAAAATATTATGCTTCTGGAGACAGTAATTTGTATGTAGTTTTAGTCAGTTCCTGGAAGTGTCACATGCAGTTGTATATGCTAAAGAGTTTGGAAGACCCAAAGGGCAAAACTGATAGGGTAGGCAGATGAAACTACACCAGTAATAGGATATAGAACCTTCATGTCATTACTATAGATCTGGAAATTATTAAAGGTCATAGCTAAAGAAAAGGTTATTTGATGTCCACCATCAAAGGGAAATGGAATTTTATTGGGTAAATTGGAATTTGTACTGATCATTAGAGAAGAACATCACTCTTCCAACTCCAAGGAAGTCGCATGGCATAGAGAAGTGTAGAAATTTAGTCCTAAATTGGTTTTTATCTTTAATCCATCAGCACAAGTAAGGCCTGCCAAGGGGCTTAAGAAAAAGTTTTACGATAATAATACCATCTAGCAAAGTATTTGTTTATGCAGCACATGTTGGGTGTGGCCACACAGCTGCAGAACCCCTTACTCACATCATAGCTGCATATCATGAAATGTCTTGTCCTTAGATAAGCACACCTTAACAAGAAAACAGCAGGAAATTAGTGGGGCTCAAAAAGAAAATATATTCTGATGTGAAACAAAATGCCATATTTTGTTTACATTTTTGGCCATTTCTTCTTTCTCAAATTAATTTATTCTTTCTTATTTTATGCATCTGAGAAATCTCACTGTAAGCATGAGATTTTCATGTTTTCAAGGGCAAAACTGAAAGAACCCACTAAGAACAAAACAAAACAGGCAATTAGTGCTGAAGCTTTAAAATGTCCACCTTTGTCGATGTGTTTGCACATAATTATTCAAATTCAGCAGTAATTTTCTCATGTGCAAAACCATTATTAATATAGACAGACTGCAATGTGGCATTCCTTCTCTTTGCAACAGAGTTGTTTCTAAGTATTTTACTGACTGTATCATGTTTAAAAGTCAGGGAAGAAAGTAAAAGTGTTGTGGTAGAAAGGCTCCCCTGTGGAGGACAAGGGCTATCTTTATAGTCCCCATATATAAAGAACATGTATCAGAGGATGCTCATAATAGTAAAAACAAAAAATTAAAAGTAAGAGTTTAAATGCTGGACCTAACTTTCTTCAATGAAGAGTACTTTCTCCTTCCTTTATTGTTTACCTGTTATCCAGCTATCTACCTATGTATATTCTCTTTTTGATCTGTTCCATGTTATTCAAGAGTTGGCCAATGACCACAGGCCATAATGGAGCACCAGTATCTAAAGGGAGAATGTCAAAAGGATGGAGCCAGGCTTTTCTTGGTGTTCCCAAGCAATAAGAGGCAACAGGCAGAGACTGATGCACAGGAATTTCCCCCTGAATGTGAGGAAGAACATTTTTGCTGTATGGGTGACAGAGCACTGGAATAGATTGCCCAAGGAGGTTGTGAATTGTCCCTCTCTGGAGGTATAAAGAGCTGCCTGGACACAACCTGATCCCATGTGCTCTAGGATGACCCTGCTTCAGCCAGGAGGTTAGACCAGATGACCCACTGTGTTCTGTTACAACCTTATCCATTCTGTTCTGTGAAGAGCAAAGCAGGGGGTACATTAGAGCTGAGATATTTACAGAGATATTTTCATAAACCAAATGAACTGTGGGAAAGGATTTCTGAGAATTGTTGTCTTTCTTTAGGGCACCAAATTGTGTTATAAGAGATCATCAGCTGTTTCAAATTCCTGACAGGAATGAAAATTGTTGGTTTTGTCAAAGACTTGTCTTATAGGCAGACTCCAAGAAACAACTGTCCCTAAACCTCAGTGCCTTGTAATACCCAGAATGCAAAACAGTAGTAGAGCTGAACTGGGTTTTCTGATCCCCTCCAAAATCTAATATACAATGAGGAAATGTGCATAGACATCTTTGTTTCTCTGAGTGTCATGAAAAACTGGTGAGATAAAACCTCCCTCTTGGTGATCCTTCACTGCTCTTCTCTGAATTAATTGTGGCCAAATGCTGATAGCATTTGCTTCTGAGCACTGAATCCCAAAAACAAAACTGCACTTTTCTCTGTCTTTCCAAACCAGTCTCTAACTTAGGACTGAGAATTTTCTGTACAAGCAACTCAACCAGTCGAATTAGAGAGATAAAAACCTGGGGTATCTGTCCTATACACAAGAAAATACAAAGAATAAGCAACATATCCAGGATCTATTAAAAGCTTGTTTATTTTAAAGGATTATCTTTCCTCATTTTCTGTACTCACCTAGAACAATAACATTCAAAGAGAGAGATATTGTTATTAGCAAAGCTACACAAGAAACTAAAGGAAGTGATATTCTGGTGTACTTTCTATGGGATTATTAACATAGTTCACTCCCAGACGTTAAATCTTGCTTTAAGACTTTCTCAAATTTTCAGTTTTCTCTTTTGACTTTCTCATTGTTCTGAGTCTAGTAAGTAAGCAGATTTAGAACTTTCTAGACTTTCATAAAATTGTAAACATGCCACAGAGAACAGGGTGTTGCTAGGAACAAACTCATGGACTCTATCTTCTGGGAATGAGTGAACAGCAAGATCCTCATTATCATTAAGAAATCTGAGTTTGTGCCCACAGAAATCAATGAATACACTGCTGAGCTAGTGAACTGTAAAAGCAATGAAGCGTCTGTTTCAGTGGAAAGACTAGAGAAAATAACACCAAAAGAAATTTAGTCTGGATCTACCCAAAATATTTCTTTGAAAATTAAGTCCTTTTGATTTCCATTGAATTTTGATAAAACCAAAAACACATTTTATAGTGAAATAAATCAAATAAGTAATTTTTACATGTTTTGGTTTTCTATTAATTTAAACTTCTAAGTGGAAACATTTTTTTTAATCTCACTTCTCTTTCAGAAACAAGGCAGTCATTCCTATTTTATTATGTCATACATTTCTGTCTAATGAGACTATATTTACAGGTTGCTTGAATCACATATCTCCACAAAAGCCATAGTTACAAGTGGGGATCAGCTGCTGACTGAGACGCCCAGGTGTATGTGCCTACATTTAAGGTCTAACCTAGGTATTTATTCAGTTCATTGAAAGAGAAGCTCATTTACTGTACTCCACCAGGTCCCCATCTACCAACATGAATAAGCACAGGTTATCCAAAAGTATCTTCCAGAAGTTATTGTGAGTTTCTTAGATGTCATAAGACATTTCAAAGAGTGCTAGATAACTCTGTGGGGCACTTGAATTAGCCTTTAAATGTCTTCTCAGTGTGAGTTGTGTTCTACATGACTCCACTGACTGATTCACCAAGGTCTCCACTGGCAGTATCAGGAGCCTTGAAAATTCACACATGTGTACACTTGCACTTAGACACTTAAATGTAGATGCCTGTCTGGAGATGAAGTCCACTTTTACTGCCTGTTTGAAACTCCAGTACAAGAAAAGAAAACAACAACCATTGATTTTGCTGAAAATTCTGCAGTTTTACATTTGTCATTATAAAATAAACTATGAAATTTTTGTTTGGTTTTTCCCCCATAAAACAGGATTTTCAACATGGGTTTGGGAGTCAGTTAAAACACCTTATTCAAATAAAATTAATTTTGTTAAATTTTTAAGCCTTTGTAATTCTTTCTATTCTATCCTTGGGTGGATAGATAGAATTTCTGCCAAAAGAGCATTTTTAAATGGAAGTAGAGAAAATACTGATATAAGAACAACATATCATAAATGGTCAATGAATACATTGAAGATGGAAATTAAGGTAGAGAAAGTTCTATATGATGAGATGAAATTCAGTGAATTTCAAGAGAATTTACTGTAGAAGTTTCTTCCCCATTTTTAAAAATAGGCTTTGATTAGATGATGTCTATAGTTGTGTGTAACCTTGGAAAAAAAGCCTAAAAGATTTTTAGCAGAAGGGAGACAGAGCAGAGAGCAGATCAGCATACACACAGTGATTCCTTTTCACATTCCTAGAAGGCTGGAGAGGTTCAGCCTCTCCATGGGGGGTGCCAGGACCAGCCCCCTCCATGTGAGGGCTTGTGGACCACATTCAGGTATGGCGTAGGGGATTAATTAGCCCTTGAGGGCTTTTTAATCAGTTGTGGAGTTTGCATGGAGATGTGGAGTGCTGGAGTACCCTCATCTTCCCTCTGCAAGGAGAAGCGAGTGGGGAACGTGCATGCTGGTTTCCAGGGGGAAAGTGGGGGTTTGTGCATCCGTGTGCACCTGTGTGTGAATTTGAAATAGCCCGTTTTTTTTAAATTAAATATATGTAGGAGGTGGTTCAGAAACTCGTAGTTATAAATTAGCATTCTGTAAGTTTCTACTGCTGTGGTTAATCTGTTGTATGGCTGATATTAATCCTGAATGCACAGGTCAGTGATTGCCAGTTAATTATGTGTCATTGATAAATCCATAAACCACTTCAATCCCAATTTGGTTTAAACTATGTGAAGTGAGCATTTTTTCCCTACAGCCTGAGTCTATAATGGTGAGAACTTGACTTGTTGAATTGCAAAGTTCTTTCCAGAAAAAAGTAAGACAAGAATTTTTTTTTTTTTCCCACAAAGAATCATATAAAAATCATTTGGCACTAATAGCAAATTACTTTCCCAGCTCAATCTGTCATTCAGGGTCTAGAGTAACCTTTCCACACTTTGAGGACACTGAATTTTTTTGAAAGTAATTCTTTGGAGGATCCAGAAAAATATGTAAATTTTCCTCAGAACCAGAGTCCTAAGTATATTCAGGGAAAGAAATGCAAGACCATCTGCTATTTTAGCTTCCAAATTGCAAACTAGAGAAAAAATATTATTAATAAAAAGGACTGAAAATGTCACATTATTTCTGAATATAAGCAGAATATATAGGTAGTATATAGAGAGATCATAGACTGTAGGTTTTTCAGTACCATACCATAGAACTTTTTTCTATTATTATAACTTTCTATATTTAAGTTAAAAAAAAATCTATGCAATGGGTTATTCACTTACTTATTCAATTACTGTGGTTATTGTAAATTTTTTGCAATATTATAGCTAGCAACACTGTATATTTTACAACGTGTCAACTAAAGAGTTTCTAAACTGTCAGGTCATTCCTACTTTTATGCCAAAAGAAGCAAATTCAACTTCACTATATTCTTCACTAAATTTACATGATCTTGCTGGTGTAGAATCACTGTTTTGATACACTAAAAGGCATCTTTACAGAGTACTGATATTTGTGACCTTAAACCTCAGCAATGAAGACATTTGTTGATTCCTGAAGATCTCCATCATAGATAGGAAGCCTGGAATGTCACTACAATTAAGCTTGTGTTCATATGTTCGTGTTAGAAATAAATGACATTTTGGAGATTTTCGAGCCTTTGAAGTTCACTTTTCAAGACAGGAATATATAAAATCTGTTAAAACAAGGTTTTATTTTATCCTGTAATGGAGGTTAAAAAAAAATGTTTATTTGTTTCTTCCTATAGGCTACAGTATCTCCAGAAATTTTCTTGGGGAAAACAAGCATGAAGTCACTGACACATTTTGAAACAGGACTCTCATAATGCTTGCTCTAAAAGTTACATGGATTCAATTTCCTTTATTGCAAAGTTATTTCATCTTAGATCCTGAATAGCAGATGTTCATTAAGTATCTGTTCTGTTCAAGATTTTCCTTTAGCTTCCACCTGCTGCCTCTCTAAATTTGGTAGCATGTTACATTTAGTTTGGTGTAGAACATAGAACTCTGCCTGGGTTGAGATTTTGAAAAGAAAAAATCTGTTTGTTCCAGACAAAAAATTACACTACCAACTGTTCCTTTAAAACATTTTAATCTTAAAGCAAAGTTGAAAAACATATGGGTACAACTCCTGTGTTAGTTTCACCCTGCTTTTAAGTGTGAATGATTTCTGATGCTTAACCCATGTTTGTCACTCTAATCTGAAATGCTTTTTACTGACTTTTCTAGTGACATCTGGTTCATTTGCAACACTGCCTTACCTGTGTCTAGATTTCTGTAACAATCAGAATAATGGTAGAAAAATCGCTCCTCTTAAAATGATCATTCTTTAA
Source organism: Rhabdornis inornatus (assembly GCA_013397075.1). Lineage (NCBI taxonomy): Eukaryota > Metazoa > Chordata > Aves > Passeriformes > Rhabdornithidae > Rhabdornis > Rhabdornis inornatus. The sequence continues at coordinate 57,967 of VWZS01003361.1, read as the reverse complement.
CACAATGTGTTGTACAAAAGAACAAAAAATAAGAGAGTCAAATCTATATCATTATGCTACATGGTTACTAGGTAAACCAAGTCAGCTTCATGGTAAATATGACCTTTTCCCCTTTATTGTTTTGGGTTTGGTTTGGTTTGGTTTGGTGTGGTTTGGTGTGGTTTGGAGGCCTTGGGCGGGGGGGGGAGTGGTTTGGGTTGTTTGTTTCTGTTTTGGGGTTTTTTTTGGTTTGTTTTTTTTTGTTTGTTTTGTTTTGTTTTTTGTTTGTTTGGTTGGTTGGTTGGTTGGTTGGGGTTTTTTTATTTGTTTGTTTGGTTTTTTTTGTTATTTGTTTGCTGATGTTTTTTCATTTTCTTTGTTTTTGCTTTTTCTTTCCTGGGGACCCAGATTAAGCATATGGTTATTCCATTATATCACAGCCAGGCTGTTTTCTCCCCCCTGAAGCTTCAAGTAAGTTAGCTACAATGATGTGAACTTCTGACCATTCCTAGTCTGGCCAATCATAAATTACAGATAATAACAATTTTCCTTTACTACTGATCCTGCTCTTTGTTTTTGCATTGTATAAACAAGTCAATTCTCAAATTCTTAAATACAGATAATCGAATATCTCCAATGAAGAGCCTCAAACTGTGCAAGAGTTTTATCTAGATCTTTAAATTCACACTTAGTTAAGTACAGAACTAGAAAAGACTTTTCATCTTTCAGCGTTAATAAATTTTAAAAGAAAGATAAAAATAGTAATTATGCAAGAAAATACAGAAAAGAAAGATAGTTAGTTCAGACCCAGGGCAACTTTCAGTTGTTCTGACGTTTGCAGTTATAGATATAGCTGAGAATCATACTGTTCCAATATTTTTATTCCTCAGCCATCGGAACCCATCAGAACCTTAGCTATGGTCCAGTAGTTTGTGAGGATGAATGTAGCCTCAAACTTTCAAGTGATATGAAGATTTCAATGAGGATAATATTTTTATCAAGGCTACCTTAAAATTCTGCAATGAAGTGGCAAAAATAATGTCTGCATTACTCAATAGGAAATTCCTTCCAATAGGCAATGTATCACATTTTCTTTCTCTTCAAATGCCAATGGTTTATTCTATTTACAAGTGTACCTAGTCTTCTGCATATTTCCTTTAGAAGTCTCAGGTTTAGAAACAAGGGACAGAGAGTAATTGGTTTTTTGGAAAAAAAAGCAAAATCTCCCTCCAAAACCATCACTATATCACTCAAAGCCCTTACTTCCTCCTATAACAGAAATCAGGTGTCATACTTTAACATTGTAATATATCTTCTAGTGTCTGCAACTGCCTCATGGTCTAGAAAAGTCAGGATATTTTCATATGTATAGACATCCAGCATAGTTAACTGTTAGATTTTTTTCTTGCAGACTTTCTCTCCTCTTCTGTGTTCTGTGAGATTTTCACTCCTCCTTCCTTCCACTTTCTCCTTCTTGTTTACAGACTTATTCTTAGAGTACCAAGGACATTCAAGACCACATCTGCACTGTTCTGACCAAGAGCCAGAGGGAGCAAGCCATCAGCAACACTTGATACTTGCTTCTCTTCTCATGCTGACCCAAAACTCTGAGAGATTTCCTGGTCCTGCTCAAGAGCTATGAGGATCTGTAGTGAAATGTGGTGCTGTGCATGCCTAGGTATTTCTTTTTTAAAATTTATACCTTTTGAGTACACTTTGAGAGTACACTTTGCATTCACCACAGACTCCAAAAACACTGAATGAGGCAATCTTTCACTGTTGCTATTTATTAGACTAGTTTCCAAAGAAGCTGTAGCTTATTCAGCTCAGTCTCTGAGTCTGTGCATGTATATGAGAAAGAAAAAGTGTTTCTCTAATAACTTCTGAACACCTTGTCTGATTTCAGCCAGACATGACAGAGCAGGTGAAATATAAAGACAATTTAAAGTATATAAGATCTTAGTGAAAAATAAGTACCTGATGTTGGAAGGACCTTATGACTCTCAGTAGTTGTCACAAAATGATTTCTACAGAGAAAGACTAAAATTAGATGCCAGAGGTTCTGTGAAAAAAACCTTGTTGGTGCTCTGAACACAGGCAGAAACACACAATTAACCAAGAGATATAAATCCATAATAAATCAGACTCCATCAGATCAATGCTTACAGAAAAAGTAGCTGGCACTGCAAAAGCAGTCAAAATGACAGCCGTGGGTCAGATTCCCATTTTCCTAATCAGTGTACAAGTATGAAGCAGAAAGTCCATTCTCAAATTGGTTTTCTACATACATAGCTCCTCATTAAGACTGACCCTTTAAACCACTTAGCCTTTTTCACCCACAGCAAGGGCAGTTGCTTCAGTGAATCTGCAAAAAATTGTCAAGTTAAAAAAGTTTCTTACTAAACCATAAACAGCTCTAATCTTATAAAACTTTGATATAGTTGAGGTCACAGGTCAAACTTTGTCTTCCTTTCTGGCTGTGCAAAAAGTTTTAATAGGTTTCATGGTTTCAAAACTTAAAGCCAAGGGGATCATTTTACCATCGAATCTGACCTCCTTCATAATAGGGACTTTGTTTCACTGTATTATCCATTTAGTGAATTGGTAACCAGTACTGAGCCAAAGAAAGCTTACACAGACTTGTGGTGTGCTATGCTTTGCTAAGAGTCAAATGCCACAAGCTGCTCACTCACTTCCCCTCTTCAGAGGGACAAATAAGAATAAAAAACTCGTGGGCTGAGTTAAAAAGGGGATATTTCTCATTGTCAGAGGAAACTCGGGCTCTACATGGGGAAAATTAATTTAAAATATTACTACCAGATTTTCTATAGCAACCCTGTTCTAACTCATCCTTTCCCTACATCATTAAGAAGTAAAAAAAAAAAAAAATATTCTTCTTGGGAGTTCATGCCCAGCTGCATGTCTAGAACAGAAATCTTTGTCAAAATGGTTACTTTCAGAATACATTCCTCCATTGTGCAAGACACTTTCTTCTAAAACAAATGACAAAGAAATTTCAGACTGTAAATACTTTTTGTCCTTTTCTTTGCACTCTTTTAAAGTGAAGGCAGTGTGACATATTGACAAAAGGTTTTTTTTATTGTCCTATTTACTTATTTCTGACTTCTCTTACAATACAATAAGCTACTGAGGTTTTTCCAGGACAAGCTGAAAAATTTGTTTTAAAGCAGACCTCTTTATTTTGTAAGAATGTTCAGTCCTAACTGAATATGATTTGGTCTTAGCTGTGAAATCACAGCAAAATCACGAAACCTGGAGACATTTCCCACAAAGATCCCTCTGTTTGCAAAGTACTAGGAAGGTTGTTCCTTCCCATTCCCCATTTACAGCACCTGACTACACCTTTAAGATTGTCATTAAGTTGGATAGGGTAGGAGAGGGGGGTTTCAGGATGTCAAGCACCGGCAACTCTAACCGCCATGGGCGCACTTGATTCACATTCTCAATAATTCAGTGCCTCTTACGCCCCCTCAAATACTGGGAAGAAAGGAAAAGCAGGACAAGAAAATATTTTTTTTTAAGATTTTCTCAGGCCACCTGCATTCACAGTACCTACCCTACTGCAATACTCATCGTTGCCTTTTTGTGACATATATAGCATCACATTTACCCTGGCAATATTTCTACGAGAAAGGAAAATGTTGCTTCTCTTTTCATTCAAATGGAGAACTGATAGTGAGTGAAAGTAAGTGACTTGAACCCCTATCTCCAGAGTTCTTGTTATGTTCTTGGAAGCAATCATCTGTTACATTTTTCACCTGCTAGCATGTGGAAAATAACAACTCCCTCAACTCTGATTCTCAACCAGAATTATTCACCCTTCACAGAAATGCACAGCAGGCCCAACCAAACAAACCCCTACTGACACAGAGAGCAAGTTGCTGTTTTTCCTTTCTTATCAGTTTCTCTGCACTCAGAAACAGAAGCAGCATAAAGCCCATACTTCTAAAGCAGGTGAAAAGAGAGTAACAGAAACATTAATTATTGTCTAAGTACTTAGGGTAACTAACAGCTATTATGCATAATGTTGTTTCCATATATCAAAGGCCAATTCGGTACCATATTTTAAGATATGTGTAAATATAAATCAGATTTATATTTGTACTTGTGGTGCTATATGAGGAAAAAAATTCTTCATGTTTCATGCCAAGAAAATGGTTGATAGATGAACAGATGGAGAAAATGTCTTCTGTGTCTCTTTTCAGCTGTATCCCATTATCAGAATGGCACTGCATAATGGAATAAACAGATTAATATGTTTTTGTTGTTGTTGTCTTATAAATGGTAAATGTCTTATAAATGTCCAACTGTGCAACAAAACCGACATGTTTTTCTTTGAACCAAATATTTCAGAGACATCATTTTTAATTCCTAAATCCCCATGGACAGGTAGACTGCTTTACTGGAGACTGTAACCACGTACCACACACACTGGGAGGTGAATGATACGTGGACATCACATATACATCAAAATTATTTTATCACCCTGAGCTGGTTTATGTATGCCTGACAGGCAATTATTCAGTTATGTTCAGGCTTTCCAATAAGAGGCTGGCACTGAATGACTTAATTAACATAATTATTTATATGAATTTTAAAAATATCACTGCAATCAAGAAGGTACATTTGGTATTCATGCAGTCTTGGAAAGTGTTGATTAAACAACATGAATTTATATCTGAATTTATAAAGGAAGCAAGTTAAACTTCAAGTTACCTCACAAAGATGTTACTTGGATCCAAGTGTCAGGCAGTTCTTTGACAATAATGAACATTTTTAATACACATAATTTCAGCACAAATGTGCAGAGGAAGAACAAACAAGTGGTTAGAGTACTAGATTAGGTCACGCATGCTTCAACTCCCATCCACAGTGTTCTCAAATAACCTCAGGCAAATAATTTATGGCTAGACGCACAAATCACTTCAGTTTCTTATGTGTCCTGGGTAGCCACCCAGCTGCCAGAAAACCAGAACATTGAAACTCCTGTTCTTCCAGTAAGCACCACCCAAAAGGTAAGACAGAACACGTTCCAAGGAAAAGGCAGTTAAGCAAAGAAAATGTTTCTGATTGTTGTCCCTCCCATCATTCCAGGTGCTTTCACCTGCTTGTTTCCATCTCTAAATCTTCGATCTGGCAACCATATGAAGTATTAATCAATTAATGAGTTAACAGGATGAGACACAGCATATGACGTGCGGGAAAAGGGAGGTTGACACAGAAAGAAATATAATTTACTCCAAATATGTGTATAGTGTACATGCGTATAGTATTACAGATCATGTAGGACATCCTACTAGGACTTCAGATGATTTTGCAGTATGAAAAGTCTCCTGTCTAACATACAAGATCTTTCATGTGCTCAAGCAGTTGCTCCACATGCTGGTGTAGTGACCAGAGCCCAGAGAACAACCTGACCAATGTGTCACTAGGGATGCACAGGCTGTTCTGAGCAAGTCAAGATAGGGACCCAAGGTGAAAAAGTGTCTTAGATTACTTCACAGGGTTTGAAAGTACCAACTCTGTACACACACCACAGAGCAGAATGGTAACAAAACGATGAAAAAACTCATTGTGCTGAAGTGAACTGATTTTTGTCAGAAAAGAAGCAAACCACCAACCTGAAAGTAAGGGAAATAGTTATCCTCTTCAAAATGGACAAAAGTACACAATCCAAAGCAATGACAGAAAACATGATATTAGAGAAACCTTCAGGCAGAAGTAAATGCACTGAACTCCATATTTCATTGTTCCTATCTACACTAAATAGTAAATAAATAACATTAAAATTTTACAGAAAAAATGCATTTTATAATATTAATTTGGAGTATTGTCAAGCCATTAGAAGAAAAGACAACCAAATGCTGAAGTTGAGAAATTCTAAGAATCAGATGAAACAACATGATTAGCTGTAACTGACAGTTTATCATTTATTGACAATACCATCATATCACATTCACAAACTGAATATTAATATGTGAGATGTGCTGATTGCAGACATTATCTTGAAGACACTACTTTGAAGTGTACTTCAGATAGAGTCTCGATTTAGAAATTGTATATAAAAATTTAGTCACAAGAAATGAAAACTCCATCTTCTGTTAAAAACTGCTGACAGAACTATAAAATGTACTGAAGACAGGACCCCAGGCAGAACACACACAATTAAGAGTTCCAGTCTAAGAGGTATTTCTTTCTTAGATGAGACTTAGAACAGGGACAATAAAAATAAATTGCAGTAAATATATATTTTAAAAGAAAATATGTTTTAAAGATTGACAGTCTGTGAAAAGATCGAGCCTCTTCCCCCACTACCCTTTTCATCAGCCCTGAAGTTTGTGTCAGTGTACTGCAAATTGGATCAATTCAATATTTTTTTCTGAAAATTAATCACCGGGGTAGGAATTTTTTTTTTTTTTAATTAAATATGTTAGGTGGCCTAACTCATAATGTGGCCATGTAAACTCCTGGGAGCTGGTTCAGAAGAGCCTACAGGATCATGTGGGATCAGGGAGAGGGAAAGGGGGAGAAGAGAAAATCACCCTACAGTAGCAGCACTATCAGTCACGAAAGGACTCCTTGAATTCCTTCCCTGAGCTGTGTGTCAGTCAATCAAAGAAAGACAGTAGAACCATGTGGTACTCCAGTGTTATGATTATGAGGGATCAATACTTGAATAAAAAGGTGAAAATATTGTCATTGAGTCTGCCACAAAATTAATTTAGCCTGCTATTTTGTCTGTAATGGAAACCATCAGCAGTGCTTAAGGGAGGAAGGTAAAAAGAAACAAAAGGATAAAGTGATCCTCCCCTGCAACACAGTTTTACTTTCTGTAATTTGTGATTGCAGCTGTATCACAATATTTAACAACCTCAAACATATACAACTGTTTCTCTTGAACTTCTCTTATTTATTCCAATTCGTATTATTGGTAGCCAAAAAATATTGTAGCAATGAGCTCCATTATTTAATTATATCTTCTATGAAAATTTTTTTTTCTTTAAAACCCACTGGAGGTCGATTTAAAAAGATGGCTTAGTTCTAGTACAAGAAAGAGTATAGGGGGAAACATCTTCCGCTTTTTCATGCTCTTCTTGGATTATATTTATTTCTCTGGATAAGGAAATAGATTCAATAACATTAATTGACTTCCAGTTAAAAAAAATTAATTACACCACCTTAAAATTAAAAGATTAACCTTTTTTATCTGCCAGCTAATCCCATAAGATTCTTCCCACAAACCCACAATATGGAACAAAATACTTGCATTGAAATGTTGCCTGTGTTGCTGTGCTAAGACTAATATGGTTTTCATTAGGCTCAGCCTACACCATGAAAGCCTCTTAAGCAAATGGATTCCATGCTATCTAAGTACTTTTCATTAAAATAGCTCTATTAATCAAGATTTATTTTAATGAAACAAGGGCAGACAACACAACCCAAGAACACGGGTGATTTGCTGTTACATAATCCGCTACACTCGACAATCTGTTGTGAGGGAGCTGTGGCCAAAGGGACAACTCCAAGGAGCATACTACAAATGAACCCAGAAGAAGTTGTCCTAACTCAATTAGTCTTCAAAATTGGCTGTAAAGACCTTCCTAAGAAATAGCCCCATTAACTGAAGTCAATCATGTAACATTACTGCGAGGCATTATAGGATTTAAAGCGGGAGACTTACCTGAGCAGGTAAAGTGTTTGTAAGGCCTTTTCACCTGTGGATTTGCTGTTTTCTAGGGTTCTTCTAATGCACCAACAATTTGAAAAAACTATGTACTGCCACTCAAGCAAGTCAATATGATAATTAAGAAATGTATGAGTGTCACCTGGTCAGCTTCATAGTCTCCCCTATGGATTCCCCTTCATGCAACCCATGCAAAAGCAATACGTACATATTCAGCAAACTGTATTTGAAATGTTCACTGTTTCCTTGAATTTTGGAGGGAGTAAACCTTCTCATATGAGCATAAGCACCCCTGTAATGAGTTATATTGAGACTCCAAGAAGGAGCTGGACTCAACAATTCTGATGGGTTCCTTCTACCTCAGTATATTCTACGGTTCTATGAATCCATTATGGTTTTCTGCCTTTGGCAGTGGCTGACAGTGAATGCTATGTCTCCTGTGCTCTACAGCATTAAATTCCATTGTATAAATAATCACCTTCTTTGACTATTTTTAACTGCCAATATATTGAAAAAAGACACTAAAAAAACTGATCCACATTCACACTTCTCATGCCAATCACAGTTTTCATAACTCCCTTAATACACACCTTTTCTGGAAAACACAGTCCTAACCAGCACAGCCCCCCTCTGGGGGAATCATTTCCTCCCGCTGTCATCTTGTCTGCGTCTATTCCTGTCTCTCAGAGACAGGGTTTGGCATCCAGGTCTTTCACTGGATGATGAGGTTAAGCTGTTCAACTTTCAGAGAAAGCTCACAGATCCATTTTCTAACAGAGGAGGGAATTCTCTGGCAAAGGAGAAACTTATCACTCTCTAGCCAGCTGGCTACTTAAAAGCTTCATGCTTCCCCTTTTCACTCCCGCCCAGCATAAATCTTCAGTCATGGGTAACTCTGAAATCTTTCCTTACATGAAAATGAGGAGGCAATGGATGAGCCTTGGAGGAAGGCTTTCCACTTGGTTACAGCCAAAAGACAGCTGAGCATGTGGAACGAGTTGATAAGTTAATATTAATTTTTGCATTGGATTGACATTAAACACATTTTCAGACTACTATAATACTCTAGGTTTTGTTATGTTTTTTCTTTTCCCTGAAATAATTTGTATTTCTTTCTTGCACTGTTCTCTTTAGTTTCAACAAATAGTTCAATGTGTTTTAGTAAAGCAAATTGAAGTCTGTAGTGTAGCAAAGTCTTGTTTGTGTACCAACTTAAGTGTTTACATGACATAAGGATTTTAAGGAATAAAGAAGTAAGTCCAATGGAATGAGACTGATTTTTATTATTATTATTTTTTTGGGTTTTTGGGTCTTTTTCAACAAAGAGAAAACAAAAAGCAGATATAGAACATTCACTACATTTGCTCCCCAAAATTTTTGTCCTCCAAAATGTTAAAGAAAATGAAAACACACAAGCAAAAAACAAAACAGAATTTTGAACAAGGAATTGTTTGTCAAGCATGCAATATTATATCAATTGATCTCACTGGGAAGAAAAAATATCACTGAATCTTTGACTATACTTTTTCTTGCTGGACCATAGTCACCAGCATTAATATAAAAGAAGCAAACAAAGCATGTTTATTCATGTTTTTAACTATAAATGAAACTTCAAAGTTTTTTCTTCTCAGAAGAAAATATATCCTTATTTAACTGACTATTCATGATGTTATTAATTTGACAGGAAACAGCACTTTCCTAGTTTAGTCGACAACCAGGAAAAAAAGACTCTTTTGAAGACCTTGCCTGTAGAGCCAGATAAGATATAGGAATTGTATCAGCTGTCCCCAGATTCAAGAACTTACTCATTAAAACTTGGAATCAGTTCAGTGTTTCGATATCAAATATAGGATCACTACAGTAATAAAGTAAATTGAGTGCTAGTACCTTAAGGTAAATAACTATGCTTTATTTCCTTCTTCATCTTTAATTAGCAGTGTCTGAAATTATTTGTAAGGTAAGAGACAGGTGGAAAATGGTCAGAAAGGAAAAATCTTGAATGTCAGCAGAATATACGTAAAACCATATCCACACATCAAGAATATGAAAGGAGAATAAAACCTTGAACATCATTAATTACAAGCCTGGATTTCCATGCAATGATGACAGATTGCTGTTTAAAGCCACAATGTTCTCCAGCAGTGAAGGTGTCTTGGAGACCTGCTGTTTCTAACATTTGAAGACTTTTGACAACTGTGTGTAAGAGCATTTACTAAACTCATTAGTTTTACTAAGTGTTTTTAACAAATCCGATGCCCAACTATTTTTAAAATGTAGCTTTTAGAGTGACCTTTGATCTCCCATGGGAAATTAGAAAATTGAGAAGTTATTGGAGGAGGAGATCCAACAAAATTACAATCACGACAAGCTTGAATTACACCATATAATTGAATCTATTCAGAAGCCAAAAATCGATGCAGTCAGCCAGAAGTATACCAAATGTGACATTCATTTTTTCTGCTTTATCAAGCTTAATTGATGTTCTTAGGAACTAAATAAGAGTAATAGGCAGCCTTATGGTAGAAACCTCCAGAGGTATTTCAAGTGGCTATTCGTAGAGGCTGAAAATAATTCATAGATTTCACTGTCCGTTGATGGGGTGATAGAATAACTCTGTTGCTTTTAAATACCACATGCTCTGGCATTAATTTCACCCCCATCCCTCCAGGCTTCCTACTGAGAGAGGTAACAGGCACAAAGCCACCTAGTTGGCATAACCTGAATTAGAGAAGCTCTTGACTTGTCAGTATAATTTTGGCCAGAAAGTTAACATGTCATGGCTAACAAGCTAACACTAATGACGTTTCTTGGCATTGCCATACACAGTTTGTCGTAATGCATATGCATATAGAAAAATACACAAATATATTACAGAATTCAATAAAGGAGAATACATAGAAACTTAGTAACACGGGGAATGCTTCAGAATAATGCTACATGCTGCTGCCTCTCTGACCATATCTAAAATGATGCAACAAGGCATAAGCTACAGTGATACAAGGAACACCAAGGTGATCACAATGCAGTGTCGATGAATCTGAAGTTTACCCCTCAAAAAAAAAAAGAGAAATATGGAATGATGTCCTGAAAAATGTGCTGAAAAGTGATGATCTACTTCTTGATTCTTTAATTATAATTTAGTATCAGATTGCAGAAAGTAGCTATGATGAACAAATCTCATTCTAAGAGTACTACTGATCTACCAAAAGTACTAAGAGTATTCCAAGATTAGTACAAATATCTCTTGGATATTTGGTCTGAGAGTTTCAAAGGATATATGGAAATGAGGTGACTAAATTCCATCTTCCCTGTCTCTCAAAATTTTCTGTCTTTTCCTGAAACCAATGCTTTCCCTTTGGCAAGAGGGGAGATACAAGGTAATGATGCAGAAAACTTCCAGACATACTAGAATTTATAGAGGGGAAAAAAATATTTGTCCTTCTTTACATGTTTATAAGGCTCCATCTATATGGCTAAGAAGTCAGACAAGTTCTGTTGTGTTTATGGTTCTTTTTAAAGTAGACTCTAATTTCAGCATATTTGTTATCAATATCATTTTAATATACAAAAGAGTCAAGCTATCTGAAAATTACTCAAGTAGCAGCATATCCAAACTGGTGAGCAACAGAAATGTTTACCCTGTAAGGATTGCTTTACGTTTGAATTGTCTACAACTCACAGCATAAAGCCTGTCAGAGTTGAAATGTTTGGACAATGGTCTCAGGTACCTGGTGTGATTCTTGGGATGGTCTTCTACAGGGCCAGGAGTTGGACTTTGATGATCCTTGTGGGTACAATCCAACTCAGAATATCATATGATTCTATGATACTACATCACACACATGCACACTTTTAGAAGAAAAAATCTTATGTCAAAATAAACAGCAGAAACACCTTGACTTTTCCGTATCTTCTGCTTTTTCCATATCTTCTGCTTCTTGTTCTTTGGATCAAGGTATATGTAGAACACTTGTTAGCATGAATAGTTGAGAGGACTTGGAATTACATTTCTGGAGAAATTTTTAATAATAAAAAATAATTTGTGCAGTTCTGTTCCACTGCAAATTGTACTGAAATTATCAAGGATAACAAGAGGCACAGGTAGTCTAAAAGCACTAAAAGCAGATAGGGAGTACTCAGTACAAGAGCCTAATTCCAAACAGCCTGCATACATGTAATAAAGACACATATGATACCAAGTTGTAAGGTTAAAAAAAAAAACAACAACGTATTTCTGAAATACATTAAAAGCTAAATAAAAATAGCCTGTCATCCAAATAGATTTCAATCTAGATGTTTTTCATTAGTCAAAGATTCACAGAATCACAGAAGGATTAGAGTTGGAAGAGACCACTGGAGGTTATCTGTTTCAACCTCCTTTTTAAAGCAGTGTCCCCTACAGCATATTACTAAGGATTGTGTCCAAACAGCTTTTGAATATCTTCAGGGAATGAGATTCCACCACCTCTCTGAGCAACCTGTTTCAGTGCTCATTCACATGTGTAATGATGTTCTTCCTCATGTTCAGGTTGAACTTCCTGTGTTCCAGTTTCTGCCCATTGCATCTCATCCTATTGCTTGGCACTGCTGAGAAAAGCCTGGATCTGTCTTCTTGGCGGTCTCCCTGCAGGCACTTGTACACATTGATAAAGACTCCTCTCAGTCTTCTCCAGACTAAGCAGGCCCAACCCTCTGTCTTTCCTCATAAGACAGATGCTCCAGTACTCCAGTCATTGTAACCCTTTGCTGGACCTGCTCTGGAACTTCCATGTCCCTGTTTAACTGAGGAGCCCAGAACTGGACCCAGCACTCCAGCTGAGGCTTCAGCAGGGAACAAGAGGGGCAGGATCACTTCCTCTGGCCTGTGGGCAATGCCCTTCCTAATGCTCCCCAGGATACTATTGGCCTTCTTGGACACAAGGGCACTGCTGGCTCATGTTTTCCATCAGGACCCCCATAAGAAATATTCTGCATTGTTCACATGTATTGCCCCTGGATAGAATTAGCCAGAAAGTATTTGTGGATGATGGAAGTTTAATACTTCAATCATATTACTCAGTCACCAAACCCAATTTAAAAAAGTAACACCTACCTATATTTCTGTTACTTTGCCAGCTTTGGTAAGAAAATGACTTGCACTTACAATAATTCATTTAAGCAATAACCTTTATTTGTGAAGAAAATTTTAGCTCAGTCTTTGAGACCTATGCAGGCTTAGATTTAAAAGCAATTGCCAAGACCACCTGTTTATGCCTGCTCTCCTGCAGCACAACCTTATCTTCCACAAAATATGTTACTGCATTTCTCCCTAGGCATGATCTAGATAAGATTTGCCAGCCTTGGAAGAAACCCCATTTTCAAATTCCAGTTAGCCTCAGATATTGCTATTTTTGTCATTTTCACTGCATGACAATCAGCTAAAATATCATCCACCATCTCTATCAACTTTACAGCATGGCAGATGAATGTTAATTAGTCATTACTTTTGCTGAAAGGAAAAGACGTTGATGAATTAAACCTCAAGCTATCAACATCTAAACACACAAAATCTCTTAAATAAGTTAACACCGCAAAATGTTACAAAGAAGCAAATTACAGCAGGAGACAAATCCTTCCAAGAAACCTCTAATTTTGTGTCCCATAATTTTTGTGTATACAAAGCAGCATGGAAGTTCTTAATTACACTTTTATTAGTACACCAATATAGTTCAATAGAAATCAGTACAGAGACATTCCCCCACGTGCCCCAGCACCCTGATTCATTGAAGATTTTGCTTATACCAGAATGAAAGAAATCAGTTGCAAAGCCTGCACTGAGGCTAATTAGCCTGTTTGAGAAGTATGTCATTCTACCTTGGACTGTGCAGTCGTGTCTCAGTCACATTCAGCATCTGAGCTAAGCTTTCCAAAGTACTGCATAACTCTGATGTACCAGCTGCAGCCTGTACAAGTTACACAGATTTTCTCTATTAGCACTCCATGGTATGAGAATTTTGGTTGGATCAAGACCTGGAAATGCATAACATCTGAGAGATATATTCCCACTCCTGAAACTATCAGTCTGTCTCATAAATGAACTTTGGAGATGCCTGAGAACAGTTTGTATAGTTGAAGAAAAATTTCAAGGGAGTTAGTACTAGTGAAAGACTGAAGCCTCACTCTCAAACCTCCTCCTCCTTCTGATATTCCTTAGCCTCCACGATGCCTCACTTTTATGAGACTCCCAAGGGCACAGCATGTATAAAGAGGAATTTTTATGCCAGGGTCCTTGCAAGCAGCAGACAGGCCTTAGCCAACCTTCTCCACTTTTCCTTTTCAAAAAAATCTGTAATTTGCGATCACTTTGTTGTACATATAATGGCACATTTAAGCTCCTTTACTGGTTTCTGGAGAAGAAAAAGGAAAAGCAACCCACACAAAAGAGACTCTCCCTGCAAATCAGATACAAGTCCAAGCTATTTTAAAATATAAAATTAATTTTCTATTCATTCTTTTTTCTTCCTCTCTCCAATTAGCAGCTAATCTCATCCATATAGCTGCAGGCTCCAAACTGGTAAATGTTGTGATTCACTAAGAAGTAGTTGGAAGGTTTTTTTCTTATAATTACAAGATATAATTACTTTGGAGTTTTTTTAGAAACTTCCATTATTAGTAAAGCTTTTGGTAATTGTAGACATAGCATTTATATTTTTAATAAGAAGAAAATTTTATGTTCAAATAAAATAATTAAATCCATAAAACCCAAGCAATTTATGGCTTAGAACCCCCTGGAACACATTTGAGAGATACGAAATCAGGACTTCAGGACCATCAGATTTTTTACATTGAAAATAGGCAATGATATTATGGTTATTAGCATCAAACTGCAGTACATACATGCAGGAAAGGAAGATATTTCCTCTGAGAAAATAAAATAAAATATAGAAAGACTCAAAAGTTTGGTTACAACTTTATATATATAAAAATGTATAAATCTTTGCCTTGAACTCAAAGATTAGAAATAGAAAAAAAAATCCCTTTTCACTTTCAGCAAGGAGCTGAGGAGTAGCAGCAGGCTAAGGGTAAAAGGAGGACATGCTGGAGTGCACTCTGTGGCCTAAGGGTGGACATATACTAGGGAGAGAAAAAATCTGGGGCACGGGAGCTCAGCCTTCTCTATTAGTAGCTTATTAGCATCGCCCCTAGCACACGTTTTGGCAGTGACAACAACCCGCGAGTACAGGCCAGCAGTTAGCACAGGTCAGGACCAGTTCTTGGCAGGCATCTTGCCTTCAGCAGCCCTGTCTTGTAAGGCAAGAACCCTTTTGTACTGATGCAAACTGTTCTGTTGTAGCTGTCCTCAGCGGCAGCTGTGGTTTCCAGGAATACTTCTCCTGCTCTGACAGAGGCAGCCCCAGTGCTGAGCACAGCAGCTGTGCAGGAACAAGAACACTGCAACAACTACCCTCTATTTCAGCATCCTCTGGAGAGATCACCAAACCAAAGCTGACCTGATCCTAAAAGTCAGTGCACTGCATCAAAGTAACATGCAGATACAAAAGATGAAAATGAAGCTCCTCCCTAAGACAGTTAATGATTCCTCTTGGACTTTCACCTCTGCTCAGAAATGAATGAACACACAGACATATTACTTTAGGATTTCAGCTGGCTCAAAGGAAGAGACAGTAAGATGCAAATCTACAGAAGATTTGAGCACAGTGAAATCCAGAGCTGGGTGGTTAAGCTGAATGTACAAAAGTACTACAAAATATCATCTGTTGAAATAAAAGACATTGAGCGCCAGTGCACAGGCAACACTTCTAGGAGTAGCCATTCAATTTCATCACTTACCCAAAAATTATTATGCATATTTTCTTTCTTAAGCAAATGGAAAATTAGAGAGCAGAAAACTACAAAAGAAAATAATACCATTATATGAAATTCTGCTGGCTCATAGGGCAACTTGTCTTGGCAACAAAACCTAGATTTCTAATTTATACAGGGTTTGTGAGTTTTTCAGTCATCTATTTGATGCTTGGACAAAAGGGAAAGGAAAGGGCAGTTTGAAACAATTCACAGTCAGCACCTAGACTTCATAGAATCATTTAGGTTGGAAAAGACCTTTGGGATCATTAACATAGCCCTGAGAAGCCCAATGCTAAACCATGTCCCCAAGTGGCACATCTACATGTCTTTTTAAATCTTCCAGGGATAATAAAATGACCACTTAACTGGACAGGCTGTGTAAATGTTTGACAGCTCTCCACAAAGACTTTTCTTCCTAATATGCAAACTAACCTGACCTCAGCACAATTTAAGGTCATTTAATCTTGTGCTGTCACTTGTTGTCTGAGAGAAGAGGCCAGCACACACCTTGTCATAACCTTCTTCCAGGACTGTAGAGAGCAAAAGGTTCCACCTGAGCTGCCTTTTTGCCAAGCTAAACATTAACTCCTTCAGGTGCTCCTCACAGGATTTGTGCTCCAGACCCTTCACCAGCTCCATTGCCCTTCTCTGGACTCGCTCCAGCCCCTCAATGTCCTTCTCGTAGTGAGGGGCCCAGAACTGAACACAGCACTCAAGGTGTGGCCTCAGCAGTGCTGAGTACAAGAAGACAATCACTGCTCTGCTCCTGCTGGCCACACTATTGCTGACACAGGCCAGGAAGTCATTGGCCTTCTTGGTGACCTGGGCACACTGCTGGCTCACATTCAGCCATCAGTCAAACAGTATTATCTTTTTATTTTCTTCCCCCACCTGGTAACTTTCGAGCCATCCCCAAATGTGTAGGACTGTGGGGGCCATGTCAGGGGTTGAAGTGTACCACAGGAGGATCTAACAACTGCCAATACCTAGCTTTCAATTTAATTAGCAACCTGAATACTTCTTGATTGCATAGATCTCATTTCAGTGCAGCAAATGATAGTTTTACTATTGAATTATACGAGGTAGATTTCTTCAATGTAATCAAACAGGTAGTATGAAACTTATGTGAATATGTTTGTCCACAGTTACATATTTTCTCTGTAAAAATACGTGACATTCCAGAACTGAGAAATAAAAATGGTAAACTTCTACTTCAGTGTTCTTTACATAACCCAGAAAACAAAATTACAGACTCTGAAGGCAATAGAAACAATGAGAAAAACATTAAAAAGCATTTCTGAAGTTAGTTTCTCAGAAGAAATGAATGAAAATATGAGGGAAAAAAACCTAGATATATGATCGAGCCTGTTAGATAGAAAGAAAAAAAGAGTGCATGTTAATGGTCTACATTTGTATCAGACATTTGCAGAGAAATAAACATAGATGAATAAAACAAGAATTTATTACTGTGGGGGATGTTTTTATCCTCCATCTTGACACAACAGGGAACTGAAATGTTATAAAATGCTTTACCTTCTTCTCTCTATCTTTTTGGATAACTGTTCTTGGCAAAAGTTTCTGTGAGGTTTATGCATGATAGAGGCCGAGTGTGTCTGAAATTGATAAAGGTTCTACAGTAATGTATACTTGCAAGACAGGTTTTCTGTGAATATATTTTAAAGCAAATCTTATCAACAAAATGTCAGTGGTGTCCTGCTGTTATTCTGTACAACCACACCATATTCACTGCAGTGCCAGAAAGATACTCGCCAGGGATTCAAACTTTAAGCAGAGACAGGGAAAATAAATATGAATGCCCTACAGATTCCGATTAAAAAAAAGGTACTTCCCTGGACATTGTAGATTTAAATAAAATTTGGAACTGAAGTTTTCATTTAGATACTGTCAGACAAGGCACAAATAAATAAGTAAATAAATACAAAAATAATATTTAAAAAATCTTCAGCAGGCTGCTGTGTACATAAGTTGAAACTAGATAGGCTTTCTTACAAAATAAATGCAATACCTTCTTGCTTCTACCTTATTTTATATGCATCATCTTTTCCTGTAAAAAACATTGTCAGTACAACAGAAATATGTATTTCATCAGGGGACAGCTGACATTCTGCTAGCAATAAGAACAGAATAGAAGATTGTTACCTAATTTTTAAATCATTCTGGAATATTTCTGTGAGAGAGGGCTACGTTGGAATGCAGCAAAGATTAACAACTACGCTGTAGGAGGAAAAACGTGAGGGCCATCATTATTTTTAGCTAATATATAACACATCAATCAATCACTAGTCTGTTGCTGGGGGCGATCTTATCTCTAGACTTGTCACTTATCAAATACATTTTATTTTAAAACTGTTTTAAGTTTAAAATAAGGAATTATTAAGGAATAAATGTATTTTGCATCTTCTACTATGACTCCCTGAATGCTCTAAGCAAGTAAAAGACTGCTGTTAACATTTTTTATGGGGAATATTTAGAGTATGGCTTAATATGACAAAGCAGCAATTAGAAAATGGTTTTATCTCAAGATCACCCATTTAAGAGCAGTACATTTGAAGTTACCTGAAACAAACCCCAGCAGTTATTTCTGAGAAAAAAAATATACATTTTTACACGTCTGCATCAATGGCAGAAATGCTCTGCTCTTCCACGTTTCCTTATTGATTGGTTTGGGCATCCCAGCACTTAGTGTACTGGCAGCTGTCAATCTCACCTTGCTCCAAACCGAAATTAGCTTTGCAAATTCTGGTTTTGGAGGCAGGCTCTGAGGCTGGGGCTTTTGTATGCCACATGTCACAAGTCTATTTTCTGGTTAACTGGACGATCTGGACTTAAGAGTCTCTCTCAAACAAGAGGAAATGCTGAAGTTCAGAGAATGGATGGAGGTAAAAATAAAAAAAGACTGACATTGGAATTAAATGAAATATGATGTCTGAGATGTCTGAGACACAGCAGTGTATTGGATAGTAACTTCCCAAAATGCCTAAAACAAGACTATATAGTGCCTGAGCTGTTTACTGTGTATCTGTCTCCTCAAGATCTGTCCTCTTCCAATGTGCGTAAAACAATCATTTCTTCTCCAATTTCTATTGAAAATCTCTACTGAACCTGTTCTCTCAGGGTTCACAGTGCACAAAGTTTACTTAAATTGTTACTTCCCATTGCTCATTTCTTAGAATACCTTCTCCAGAAGATCAATTTTGAGATGTCCCCAAGAAAGGATGAGGATGGTTAGGATTGGAGCTGGTCCATCATAACAGACTGAGCTAATTACAAAGCTGTGGGAGGTAACTGCATTTTTTTTGTTTTTGTGGGTAACTGGCATTCTGAGCAAGAAGTGCAGAAGCCACACAGGCCAAAGGAGAGCAGATGCCAGCAGTTCATCTTGTCCGATGGGAAAGATGCTGCCTTGAGTGGCTGGTCTCAGAATTATTCCTGGTTTGTTTTCGTTCCTTCATCCAACAAGTAGCAAATAAAAACTACATCAGCATCCCAGGAAGCAGACTACCACTTATTGGGCAAGTGCTTCTATCAGGCAAATGTGCAAGAAAACATAATTCTGTCTTCCAGCTTTGGGGAGTGCAGTGCCTGCAGGAGACAGCATTTCAGAAATGTTCTGCTCTTCCACATTTCCTTATTGATTGGTTTGGCATCCCAGCACTTAGTGTACTGGCAGCTGTCAATCTCACCTTGCTCCAAACCGAAATTAGCTTTGCAAATTCTGGTTTTGGAGGCAGGCTCTGAGGCTGGGGCTTTTGTATGCCACATGTCACAACACTCCTTTCATTTGAGCAAGATTTAAATTGTACACTTGTTATCCCACAATATATTCCCTCAAACTCATATGCACAACTTTAGACAGAAAACCTCATTTTATCATCTCTTTTAAAGGGTTTTTTATCTTTTGAGGTCGTCCTAGAGAAACTGCAATTCAGTTGAAAAATATACAGCTATACACATGTATGCAGGAAGTCCCCTTCTTGACTGAGTTATGTAAAATATTAATATAATAAAAACACAGAATATTAACAGTGAAGCCAGCATCATTTGGGGCTATCTTTGCATATTTTATAGCTAGATACATACTTCTCTCAGGCAAGACCATCTAAAATTCATTAAAATCCTCATTTACTCGCAGAAACTGTTTCACTCTTAGGACATCATATAAACAAAGAAAAACATCCACACCAGATTATTTAACATACCATAGAAGAGGAATGTCTCCCAGCATGAAATGTTTCTCATCTGAGTTACCATATGCCTCCTACTACTTATTCCATTTCTCCATCTCCCCTAGCATAAACATTTCCATCCATTAAGAACCTTTCAGATTCTTTACACTTTAAATATTGTATAGCAACACATGTAAACAGAAATCTATGTTACTTTTATTGCACTCTTAGTACAAATTCATAGCACCTGACAACAAGATCTCAGCTCAGTGTAGGAAATACATACTTGCTCAGCTGCAAAATTTTATATGCGATAATTCCTGTCAAATGCTACATAAACCTCTACATTAAGGTAGCTATATCATGCTAGCATGATAGAGTATTTCCTCTGATTTCTCTTCCTAATTTCCTTCAAAGTGTCTTTGATATTTAAACAAAAAAAAAAAGAGTCAGGTGTAGAAAGAAACTTCTTTAACTACCTACTATCTTAAAGGCAAAATAAGAGCAGCTACAGAAGATTAGTGGTCTTGATAGGCTGGAGCATAGCCAATAAAATGAATGAAGTCCCATTAAAGTCAATGTGACCAAATCACCTACCTAAGTAATGGAGAGAAAAGAGGCAAACTGCTGTTTCAGAAGCCTGTTAAGGAGGCACTAAAAACCAAATCTGTGTCAAGAGTACAGAGCATATGGTGCAAATGGTAAAGGACAGCTAATTTTCACAAGATCTATTTTTTTCTAATAAATATTTTTTGTAATCCTTTCTTCAATGATTAAAACCAATATGCCACAAACCCTAAACTTTTACTTCTGATTTGTTAAAGTCCTGTCACAATATAACTGATCCAGAAATTGTCTTTTGTGTCAGTTCAGCATCAAGCAGCATTTCCTCTGCCACTGACAATGAAGTCAGTGTAAAGTGTGGGGTGGACCTTAGAGAATAAGCTCTCCATCACTGATTTTTGAAGATGAGGCTATCTGGTTCACATCAAATGAGCCATCATGAAGAAATCTGTCTACACAGGGACAAGGAGCCTTAAAGTTAGCACCTCTCATCAGAAAGTGAAGCTTAATATTGTGACAATCAGGCAGTTTGACAAGAAAGCAAAATTCAATACATTTTGGAAAAGCAAAATATTTTAACTTTTTCAAGTGAATGATTATTCTGACATTTTTGAGTCAGTGTTTCTGTGTGAAATCTTTCACTGTGTTTATTTAATCACAATAACTTTACAAGCAAAAATAGAACAAAAAAAATACATTTGTTTTAAATTCAAATTCACTTCAGGTTGGTACCTTCAGATCATGCTCAGATTTGATGCTAAGGTATTTAGAAATCTGTGTATTCTCACAGGCCTAATGTTCTGAAAGTGCAAAGGTTTAGAATTTTTTTTTTTTTTGGTGATACTAAAAATAAATTTTGGATTGCATCTCTAAATTAGTCTCTAAATTCTCTGTGTAAGTCTTGGCATTTGTATCGAAATGTGTGATGTAAAACTGCACGTTTCTACTGACCTTGTCAATAATACTGATGAATAACTAAAGAAAAAAAAACAACCAGCGAAACCAAAATCCCACAAACTTAAACTTTTGGGTTCCAAGTTTATGACTGGGTATAATTAGATTTAAAGTCCAGATTATAAGTAATAATTGGATGTGTAAACCTAAAATTTAAATTAAATTATGATTCACATTTCCTTAAAACACTTTCACCGTGATTTAAAGACTCATTTTATTTTCGGTTTCCACAAGTCTCCAGAAAATTTTTGCCAATAGCATAACAAAGTGTTCACAAAAATATAAATTTAAAATATCTTAAGAGGAAGGTCTGATTTACTCGGTGATGGAAAAGTAAGCACTAGACACTTTTTACTGCGTAAAATAAAAAACTGACATCCTGAGTATTTCAACTGCTTTTTTCAACAAGATTTCTCATTTTTGAACAGCTTCTATACTGAAGTATCTGTAATCCTATCCTGCGTTAAACACAGTAGCACAAAGCAGTGATGCATTTTCTCTTGAGCCTCTGTATAAGCAGAAACACAAAAATGAAGCTCAAAACCAATCACTATAAAGTGTCATAAAGTAGTTTATTGAAAATTAGGGGCAAGAAAAAGAAGTGGCAAAGTCAGAAAAAGCGACATATAGGGAAATATGTGTCATTGCAAATGGCAATGAAGACCTGCACCCTGGTATCATGCCCAACACTGCTGCCAAACCATTTGGCCACCACAGACAACAAGGAGGAAGCTGGGTCAGAACAACCCCTGCATAAATCAAGGAGATTCGGGCCTTCTTGACAACATTTGAATGAAGGTGAGTCAACTTTAATGTGATTTTAATTAATAAAAAGTGAGTAGTTGCTGAGTTCTAACATTCTCTAAATCATATGGAGCGGCTTGGCATTACTTTTCATAGGATTTCCCTCTGTGAAGTATGTGTGCAAGTGGTGTGTGTGTATCATACTCACAGGACACACACTTCAGGGTGAATCTCCACCTGTACTGTGCACTTTTCAAAGCTCAAAAGCAATGTCTCAGTGGATATCTGCTGTAAAACTGATTGACCAGGATCATATTTTGTCCACGACTTTCAGGATATGTGGAAGATATCAGGTTTCAGTAGTCTTTCTACTGTTCAGGCAAAATTTTTTTCATCTTTTTTTCTAATATGCTCTAAATATATAATATATATCTGGGCAATCCTAGACATATGACTGCCATTATTATCTTCTAAGATGTAGAATAACATAAGGGTAGCCATAACTGATTATTTGTGTCTTACATTGTTTGAAATATTATATATAAAATATCTATCACTGTATCTACAAATATATATAATAATGAATGTATTATTTTTAAAATAAGCTGTTGGTATTCATTTATTTATGTATGATGTATTTTTAATATATTTTTATTTATGTATTATGTGCTTAAAACCATTATTTTTTCACGTTTATTTACATTTAGCCCTTTAAAATTTTGAAAACTTTTGAAAAATTTTGGAATTATGTCCCACTGTGATTTAAACAAATGCCACATTTCTGCAACTGTATTGCTCGCATTCACTCTGGCACAACTGAAGCTTAAGAATTAATGAAATCACCCTTAATGGAAACCCAGTATTACATCAGAATAAATGCCCCTGGTTAGAAGCATAAAAATAAAGAGTGCTCTTAACTCACTATCACAACTTTTCTTCCATGGCAAAGAAAGAATAATCTCATTTTTCTATATGATTTTAAGCAGAATTTTAAAAAACAATAATTAAATAAATATTTTGAATTAGATGTAATATGTTATTTAAATGAAAATGCCAACTTTAAATTATCTTTTTCAAGCTAGTGTTATATTACAGAACTTAGCATCTTATCAAAGAGAAACTTTCCCTTTAAAATAGCATGTCTTCTAAGCCTTATCTTAAACCATAAATTAATGTAGAACTTTGGGTTGCCAAAAATGTTAGCCATTCTTTAAGTTTTACCTTGTCATTCAATTACCTATTAATGAATGCCCTGTAGAATTATAGTTTATCACTTAATGTTTACAATTTATTTTCTTGGAATTTCAAAGATCATATATTATTGAAATTACTGTTATAAAAGTAGCAAGGGAACATTAGTAGTAATACATGGCCATCTTGCTGTAAAAAATTATGTAAATAAGTATATCACTCTCTTATATTTTAAAATCAAGCAGTATTTCAGTTGGGTTTTAATCATGCAGTTCAGTTAATTATGTCCTTTATAGTGCTAATATTAGGCTGTACAAATTTATTCCAGTTATGCTGACTCCAATTTTAATGTGTTTGTTTGGTTGATTGGATTTTTTTTTGTTTGTTTTGATTTTGTTTTTTGTTCTTTTGGTTTTTTTTAAATACTCCCATGTATGAAACAACTACTATTTACAGGAATGAAATAAAAGTATTTGCAGTAGCTGCAAAGGATGTGCACTATAGTTCTCTGTCTCTGGGCAAACCCCAATATTTTTAGTAATTTAAGCAAGTCCATCCTAAACCTGTCCATCTAATTTCATGATCAAAGTTAACTACGCTTTGCATGTTACACCTTCTGATCTCCTGTTTTCTACAGAAAATCAAAAAAGGGGCAGCCTTATAAATGTTTGTTTCAATGAGGGCAAATTTTTGTTAAAGACTCAGATTAAGCTAGACTAGCAGTATTATGTATGATTATTCTGATTCCTTGATTTAATTTCAGGTCCAGTTTAAGATTCCCTATAGTAAGGAATACAATTATATTTGAATATTCTGAAAATACACGTTTAGTAATAATCCATGGGATTGAAGAACAATTCTGTACAATGGCATGAAAATCTCTATTTTCTTTCTCCAAAAATTTTAGGCAAAACTTCAGACTTAAGACTTCTTCCTGAAAATATAAATTTGGTATATTCTGTTTTACTTAGAAAGCGGATAATTCCAAACAGAGCCATTCTTCAGTGTAGTGTATGTTATATATAAAAAGCTCTAAACTATTATTTAGCTTGTAAGCCTTTAAACACTTATATCAGCAAATATATTGATTTTTCAAACACCATAAAACTAGGTACATACTGTTATTGTAAATGCTACAAGAGATTATTTTAACAGGTCTGTGGAAACAGTCTTGTGAATTGAGAGCATCCCACAAATTTATCAGATCATATAAAATTTCTTGTTTTGATTATTTTTATGAACAATTGATGGTAAGACTGAAGTTTTGAATGTTCTAAGCAAAAACACTCTTAGCATTAAAGCTGCTCTAAGCAGAGGTTCCATTAGAACCTCTAATATAAAGAATAATTTGCTTTCCTATTTAGCCTTATGCGTGGTGAAATCTCATGTTCATTGTCACTGCACTTTACCGTGTTCCATGTTTCTTCTCTAGATAGTAAAGTCACATCTATACAGTCAAGATACAGTTCGAGTTCAAGACATGCAAATATGTGTGCTATTAAACATAAGGGTGCTATTTGCCTGTTCTTAGTTTACAGTCTATTATCCTTTGCAGTAAACAGCTAGTGGCCAGCCAGTGGAGTTGTCTTTTGAGTATTGTAGATTCTGTGAACTATTCAGCTCCTAGTTTAAACACCTGACAACAAGAACATGAATTTTAAATTATTAATATGCCTAAAAGTACATATCTGGAGCGGTCTGAGATATCCTTGGATATGCAACATCATCACAAACCTGGCAGATATGGCACAGGGCTGATATGAGATCCACATCCTCCTGAAAAGGACTTAGAGGCTTTCTGGGATACATGAGGTTACCTCAAAGGCTGGAAGGGGTTGTGTTTAATGTATCATACTTCTACAATATAGAAAAATCAGAACCACATGTCTCAGTTCCAGCGTGAATCCCAGTGAAAGTTTCTGACTGTAAGCACCTCAAATCTATGGCTAACTTTATGTGATTAGTTTGCTACATAGCTGGACTATAAAACAATATGGTTGGTTTAAAAATAAAAGATGTCCTTTCTGTGTTTACGTATACATGTCTCAGTATAAGTTCATACTTGTTTTCATCATTTTGAATGACTGAGACTTCAATCATTCTAAAAGCTTAAACCTTATTAGCAACCCAAGATATGCTAAAGTAAATATTCTTGGCTTCTCTAGTCTTTGTCACTTACTTTTCTCCACTTATTGTGGAGAAAGACTAAAATCTATCCTATTCACCATGTACCAAATAATCCTGATCTTGTAAGAATGTTTCCATTCTCTTTAGATGAAGACATAGAAAAAAAAAGCATACACTTGGATGAAATTAACCTTCAAAAGCAGGGCTAGTAAACATAGAGAACACTTCTGGAGAGGTGTACCACTTTGAAAATATTCTATTCAAAGTAGTATTATATTATATTCAATATTTCTTGTATTATATTCAATTGTATAATATTTCTTCTATTATATTTAATATTTCTTGTATTCTCCTTTAGAAATGAAAGAAGTTAATGGCTCTTTTATCATAGACATAAGTTTCTCCCAGAATTTGACAGGATAGACCAAATACTATATTTTGAGGAAGCATATTTCAAAGATGACTCTTCTGGAATATTTCTTTTTCAACTTGAAACATTCCAAATATCAGTGAAAAAAACAGAAAAAATAATGGCTGTTCTATTCCAAAGCTTCACTCTTTGAAGTTATAAGAAAATATTGATAACATTCCACATAGTAATAAACTATTTTGTTGCCCATTCTGTCACAACTATGCCCTGCTCAGTGGATAATGGCATCCATTTCAGGCAATGGATAGATATTCAGGAGTGAGCTGAAAGTCCAGCAGTCCAGCACAGGCAAGATGAATCAACTTCTGAAGGGGTACCTCTGTCTTCATATGAGTAACAATGGTCTTAGATTCTTAATCATTAGCAGCTGAAATACAGATTCAACTCTTGCTATTTATTCTGATCACCCTAGGGTGAGATTGAGCTTTTAATAGTAGTAATATCTAGTTGCCACACTAAATATGAGCCTTCTCTTCCTGGAATTTCTGAGATTTGAAGATTGTGTTAGATATTAAAAGGGGAATGTCTCTCAGAATCAGAGGATTCTTCGGATTGAAAGGGATTTTCAAAGAACATGTAATCCAAAATCCCTAAAATGAGCACCTTTTTCAACTAGACTGGATTAAACAGAGCCTGTCCAGCTTGACTTTGAGCATTCCCAGGGATGAGATGTCTACCAACTCTCTGGGCTACCTGTTTCAGTGTCTCACCACCCTCACCATAAAAAAAAATATTCTTTATATCTAGGCTGAATCTACACTTTTAGTTTAAAGCTGTTAACCCATTGACTTATCACTAAAGGCTCTATGGAAAAGTCAGTCTCCATTTTCTTATAAACCCCCTCTATTAATAGGCTGTGATGAGGTGTCCCTGTGTAACTTTCTTCCACAATCTCATACTGAGCATGAGACAAATAAATATCAATACTTTTAATTTCAGTAGTCCAGCCTTCTGTGTCATACAAGACATTTACTGTAACTTTGTTTGTGGAAAGAGCAAAAGTCTGTTAAATGTCTGACAACATCTTATTTTCTGTCTATGACTTTGAACCAAGAGTAATAATCATCACTGAAAGTATCTCTCTGCGTTTGGAGAGTCTTTCAGAGATTAATAGCTTGTCATGAAAAGCTCACTCTGGTAACCCTGATCTATAAAATCAGATGTTCCAACCTATGGGCACATTTCATGCTCAATAACAAATGTATATGCACACCTGACAGACCCATGTAACAGTACGGAAAATATCTATATTTTAGAAGAATCTATGTAGGATGAGAAATTCACTATTGTAGTGGATTGACCTTGGCTTGACATCAGGTGTCCCCCCAAGCTGCTCCATCTCTCCACTCCTCAGCTGGACATGGGACAGAAATGTAACAAAAGGCTCGTGGGTCAAGATAATGGCAGGGAAACATCATTCATCTGTTACCAGCATAGGCAAAACAGTCTCAGCTTGGGGAAAAATAGCTCCATTTATTGACAGTCAAATTAGAGTTAAATAATAATAAACAAAACCAAGTCTTAAAAACACCTTTCCTGCACCCCTGCCTTCTCTCTGGATTTAATTTCACCCCCAAATTCTCTCTATGCTCCCCACCAGCAGTGCAGGGGTATAGGGAATGGGGATTGTGGTCAGTTCATCACACATCGTCATTCTTTCCTCCTGAGATGGGGGACTCCTCATACTCTTCCCCTGCTCCTGCATGGGGTCCCTCACACAGAAGACAGCCCTTTACGAACTTCTCTAATATAAGCCCTTTTGACAGGCTGCAGTTCTTCTTTAATTACTCCAGCATGGATCCCTTCTGTGGGGTGCAGACATGCACAAACAGGATGCTCCAGTGTGGCTGCCCTGCAGAGTCACAAGTCCTGTCAGCAAACCTGTTCCAGATTGGGCTGCTCTTCCCACTGGTCCACAGGTCCTGCCAGAAGCGTGCTCCAGCAGAGGCTTCCCACCAGATCACCTTCAGGCATCCACCTGCTTTGGCATGGGGTCCTCCATGGGCTGTAAGTGGACATCCTGCCTCACCATGGTCTGCACCAAGAGCTGCAGGAGAATCTCTGCTCCAACCTGGATCACCTCCTCTCTCCTGCTTCACTGATCTCGGTGTCTGCAGAACTCTTTCTCTCACATATTCTCACTCTTCTTTTCTCTGACTGCAATTGTCATTGCATGGGTTTTTCCCTCCTTACATCTGGGGCCAGACGTTGGCCAGCAGCGGGTCTGTCTTGGAACTGGCTGGTGTTGGCTCTGTTGGACATAGAGGAAAGCAGTTTCTTAAAGAAGCCACCCTATAGCTCCCCTGCTCCTAAAACTTTGCCAGTCAAACTCAGTAGAATTTTAGGTGAATTTAATTAAATTGTCATAATTGTAGTCAGTTTGTCTATAGGAATTTGACAGACAGGTTCCTCCAGAAAATACTACCTATCTTTCTTTTATATATTTATCATAGGAAAAGGTGAATTGTCCCCTAAAATCTTTCAGTGTTGATTTCAGAGACAGCCTAAACAACTAATTTAAGTTAAGAGATTTACATTCTAGAAGCCTAAAGTAATACTGGATTAATCTCACTCTATTTGACATGCTCGGCATGAAAATCAACATATTCATCAAGTACTACTACAAATTAAATTTTTATTTAACAAGGTCATTAACCTTAGTGTTATTGGTTTTTTCTTTTAAGGAAAATACTAATGACAAGTTTTAGAAAATGATACAGATATTTATTTAACTCTTCCCATTCCAAGTTACATTGATATGCATTTTTACGCAATGACTGACCTGATTTGAATTTTTCATGATGCTTTATCTGTTTTATCCAAAAGCTGATTGGGATACAGCTACACAAAGGTAAGCACAAACAAAATTTTCAAGTTCTTATTTCAAAAGGAAGGGTTTCCTATTTATTATAAAAACAAATTTCCTAGTGGACTAAGAATCGGGGAATTGAACCACTGATTTCAACATGGCCAGCATGTTTAACCAGCATGCCTTTAACAATTAGATCTAATGAATGGGAAAAGATTATCCTTCAGTAACTTTGGATTCCTGGATTCTGAATTAATGCTGTAGTATCTGAAAGGACCAAAACTACTGCTCACTAACACATTTTTGTCGTGCACATGCTGACAAGTTCCTCTGTGGTGCAAATACCTGTTCCTTTGCCATCAGCCATCAGTCCTGTCTTTTGGCTGGAGCTCTTACTTAGTAATTACATTCTACTGAATATTTCTTAATGAAAAAAGTCAGAGTCTCTTCTGAAAACTTTTAATAGCCTGCATTGTACAGATAACTGTAAGGAAGTGTTGTCACCTGCATTCCATATGCTTTTAAAACACTGTCTAAATTACTTTTATTATTTGCGTGACTGTAGATGCTTTCTCAGGCTCATGTCATATCACATGCCATTGAACTTGGTTTATTATATAAATAAAGCATAAAGCCTACTGCAGACTACATCTTATGTTTTTTTACTTTTCTATACACAGTATCCAGTGCTTTTAATGATATCCTTCGAGAGCTAGTCAAAGATATTGGGGGTAGAAATGTGATAGTGACTGTGAGTTCAGCTGAAGCTCAGAAAATACAGGGTAGGATTTGTGGTATTTTGTTTGCTGGTCCTCACTCAAAAACTCTCTCTTCAGAGTAATGAGGTGGGCATCAAATTCTGCCTCTCATTTGACAGACATGTAAAAAGTCTCCCTTGGGCTGAAAAATAGAATCAAAAAGAGCCAAAAGAAATGGTAATATAACAAACATCTTCGTAATCATGGAGTCACCCTGATCATATCTGTAAGACAGAATGAAAATAGAATAAAGGTTTATAAAAAATAATTTATATTTCACACTTTATTTAATTTGATTAAGCTTCTTCCATGTAGGCAGAGTTACTAAAATTCCACAGAGTTCCACTGCTTTTGTGTGCATACATTTCTTCTTTTTTCTCTACTGAATCATGGCCACAGAGAAATAATTTAAAAACAAATACAAAAATAGTTGTATGTTTGTAGCGTGGATATACAGGGGAATCTACAAAATTATGTACATAGTGCTGTCTCAGAACATCTGACTACCATACAAAACACCTAATGGGAACTATAGCAAAAATTCATATGGTTTGACAACAGTAGTTATTAATGACTCTGGAGAAGAAGCAATATATCTGAACCTAAACACAAATACAAATCGAAAAGCCTACTTTTGAAGAATTTGGGGGAATACCTGTGCCTTAATACAGAGTTAAATATCCAGCCTCAGTATCGAAAAATGTGAATTTAGAACATTATGGACATTAGTTTATCAAAAATCATAATCAGGTATCAACTTGTTTACATATTATCAGATATTTGATTAGCTCAGATACACAATGGATTTGATGTACACACCACTCTGGATACACTGAGTCAACAGCTGGTAGAATAAGCAACTGTGACTAACATTCTTCAACAAGCTGTTTATATCTACCAAAGTAATTTTTCAAAGGAGAAATAAAGACATTTAAAAGGATTTATCCTCAGTCTGATTGTCTTCTGCTTTGAAAGTAAACACATTATGATTGTGTAGCATCTGGAGTCCATTATAATTATGTTTTATACAAGTGATGCTTCCCCTTAAAAAGTGCTTGATAGATCACTATCTATTATTTATTCTGTATTGATCATTGTAGATTTGGCTTTTTTCATTGTCAGACCCAACTAAATAATACCAGTAGAGAAAGATGATAAAAGTGGTGATGAGAAGTCTCAGAGACTCAATGTAATATTATGATTACATTATGTATTATTCACTGAAAGAAAATCTGCAGAAACATAGTAAACAGCAAAGTCGTTTGGAAAGTGCTAGAAAGAAGGCTCAAAAAGCTCTGGGCAAACATTCAGCTGTGGTGGAGACAGAAAGTAAAATACAGAATTTCCAGTTAGCCATTGCAAAAGACTACCAAAGGAAGTGAAAGGCTCTCATTTCTCCAATTTTTCATATGCATTCTGGAAAAGTTATAATACAAAATATCATTCAGTCTAAGTTCTTGAATGGTCTCCTGTGGCCTTGTGCTGCACACACAAAGAGAGAGCACAAACACACACCTGACTCCAGTTGGGTGAACAGGAAAAGAGCTTTATTTACATGACATGTCTATTTAAAGACATCCAACAATGACCGTGGATTGGACAATGCTGAAAGAATCTCTGACCCCAATTGGCTTGTTACAATGTCGATTTCTCTTCCTCCAAAGAAGAATGCAAACAATCCACTGTTTATCAGAAAGAGAGTGTGAGAAAGTATAAAAGAATATGTCAACATCAGAAGGCTAAAATCTCCGGGGCAACAGTCTCCATTGGCCCTGTATTTATAAAATTACAATTGCACAATCATTTAAATAACCATAGAGATAAACTTTATGGGTTATCATCACTATGAAATAAAAGCATAAAGATAGGGAAAAAAATCACTATAAAACAAATACTACTGGAAGGACCTACATTTACTAGTGGATGTTGAATATTACCACTAGTACAATAGAAGGAATAATCGGCAGTTGAATAAAACTTAGGTTAACAACACAACCTTTCTGCAATCTTTAACGATAGCACAGCTGAGTTTCCTGTACTCCTGTGATCTACTTTTAGTTTTAACAGCAGGAGGCTTCAAAAATCTCCTTGAATCCAGTACTGATATTTAGATATCTCCACCTGAGTATGTGTCCTAGGTTACGATGTAAAGATGTGCCCAAAATTTTGTATTCTATCACCATCTGTTGAAACCAGGTGGGGCAGTGATCTTTATCTATGTGAGAGATAAACATGCCCTCTGCTAATGGGCCATCTGTTAAGAACCAGGTGGGGCAGTGTTCTTTATCTATTCCACGACCCATCCTTCTTCCAGGAAGATATCTCCTGTTAATGGGCCATTGAGTCCCACTGCACGACTGATAAAATTACATCATCCCATTGTGAGATGCTCCACCCAGGGGGAGGAGCCAAATATTTCCTACTTCGGTAAAAACTGATATTTGGACCACCAAGGCAGCCCTTATCCATTGGTATCTAGACAAGAGCTACCAGACCTTTCTATGGGATCTTTACTTCAACAAGACCATTTCATCTGGACTGCTACCACCACCCTAACTAGCAGGGTGTCAGGGTTGTATTCTGACTCTCTCAGTGGCTTTCTTTTGTACTATTGCATGTATTTTATTTTTTCGCTATTAAATTGTATTTCTGGCTTGGAGTCTCTTACTGGTTTTGCTTTCAAACCAGTATAGTATGCAATCTGAAAGGTCTATAGTTTTGCCTGACTTTGATGGAACTTGCTGAGTTTTTTCTGGTCTGACTGGAAGTCTCCTGGATGCATACTGATGTAGAAGGAGAAGGTCCTCTATATGGTCTAAAACTTCATTGCAATTTGGGTGCTTTTTCACCAAATACCTGTACCTATGTGATGCACAACTTCTAAAGTTAATGAATAAACTTGTCTTCCCTAGTTTCTATGGCAGCATTAAGAGAATCTCTTTCCTCCTCCTTGCAATAAGTTGAGAAACAAAACTGTGGGGAAAAAAAACCTGAGGTGGAATAGAGGGTTTTCTCCTCCTGACCCATCACATTGTCAAACTCCCTTTCTATTGATATATTCTCCTAGAAGGATGCTCCATATCCATGTGGGAGATGGGAATCGTGGTTTTAAACCCTCATCCCAAGTCCAAAAAGGAACAATGGTTCACATTTCTTGGCAGTGAGCTCTACCTTTAACTGACCTGGTAGCAAAATCATACTGTGTGTCTTAGAAATAAATGTACCACACAGAGAGAAAGTTCCAGCCTTTTCCTGGTGCTTTTATACACAGATTGAGACAGAGTCTCCTCAGAACATTGTTTTTCTTCTCTGACCCTTCAGCAGCATTGATGCCAGTCAGGGAGCCCATAGAGACAAAGGATTAGTATATTTGGTCTTACATGTCTAGTATATTTCCTATATCACTACAGTCATGATACACTGGGAAAATGAAATAACATAACAGAAAAATAATTTTTAAGACCTCCTAAGAATATTTTCATTTATTTTGTATACTTATCTATCTACTCAAGTGTCACCACAAAGAATACTTCCTCTCAAATTTGGAGTCATGCATATAACTCCCTGCTGCAAGGGACAGAGGCACCCATTTGTGAACCCAATCAAATATCTGAAGGCTTTTTTTGCCTGCCTGAGTTCATTCCTTTGACTATTATATGCTACTCTTATTTCGTGTGGACACAGAGGATACCGACAAAGAAAAAGTGGACAGTATCAAAAGACACTACCAGAACTCTGGTCTAGTAGTCAGGGGTCTGAAGGCTCAGGTGGTATATTCCTCAATCCTGACATCAACAATAAAGGGCTCAGAAGAGCATTAATAGGACAAGTCTGTCCATGAGGTTTTGGGTTCTATCATCATCAAGTATTTAAACTAAAAATGATGGAAAAGAGACAGAGTAATCAGGAGTCTTATGAGGGAGTGACAGACAGCGTCCCTGAGAAAAAGTCATTGATGATGTGACAAAAAGGGATTACAAAATCAACAAAAATGGGTGATGATCAGTGGCAAAGAGCCTAGTTGGAAGCCAGTAACTAGTGGTGTACCCAGGGGCCAGTAGTGGGTGAAATCCTGTTTAAACGTCTTCTTTAAGGGTGGGGATGGGAAGGCACAGTGTACCCTCAAGTCTGGTAATGACCCAAAACTGAGAGGAGTAAATAATTTGCCAGAGAGCTGTGCTGCCATCCAGAAGGTCCTCAAAAGGCTGGAGAAATTAGCAGATACAAAGGAAGTTCATGAAAGTCACAAAGAAAAGTAAAAAATCCTTTAACTAGAAGAAAAATCACCATGAACCAATGCATGCTGGAGGCCACCTATCTGGCAGAAAAGAACCCTGGGGGATCCTGATAGGTACCAGGTGGAACATGAGCTACCAGTGTGTCCTTGCAGCACAGAAGCCTAATAGTGTCCTGGGCTTCATTAGAAATGTAGTCAGCAGGTCAAGGGGCATGATCCTACATCTGGTTCTGAACTCCCCAGTACAAAACAGACATGGACACAGTAGAGAGAATTCAATGAAAGGACACAAAGATAATTAAGGGACAGGAGCATCTCTTCTATGAGGAAAGGCTGGGAATATTGGGACTGTTCCACTTGGAGAAGAGAAAGCCCTTGGGGGATATCATCAATGTATATATGTCTGAAGGCAGTGTGCAAAGAGAACCGAATCAGGATCTTTTCAGTAGTATCTTGTGACAGGACAAGAGGAAAAGGGAAAAAATTGAATAATGAAGGTTCTGTCTGAACATGAGGAGACACAATTTTTTTTACTGTGAAGGTGACTGAACAATAGAATAGGTTGCTCAGGAAGGTTGTGGAGTCTCAGTCCTTGGAGTTATCCAAAAGCCACCTGCACAAGATCCTAGGAAACTAACTCCAGGTGATCCTTCTTGAGCAAGCAGTTGGTCCAGATGGCCTCTAGAGGTCCCTTCCAACCACAGCCATTTTGTGATTATGTGTTTCTGTGATGTATAGAGCAGCTTTCTCTCTCAATTTGGACAGAGAAACTAAACATATCTATCACTACATGCATGAACCCTACCTTCATTGTTCCATCCTTGTCCTAAAGTTCTTTCTTCAACATAAGGAATGAAGACAGAGCAAAGAAATAAATCCCCTGCTCTCTCTTTCCTATTCTTTTATGCACTAATATCTTATACAGGAAGAATAATTTTAATTCTAGGTAAGACAAATTTGAACTGCAATGTAAAATCAGTAAGCCACTATATATTTTTATTTCAATGAAAAAAAAGGAAATCTAGAGTTAAAGACTAGAGTTAAAGGTTCTGATCAGTCAAAATTATTAAATTACTCAGGTACTTTTTCTAATTATAGTTCCCTAGATACTCAAAATGGCAGGGCGAGGTTGAAGCTTTCCCTGTTTCTCCTGCAATGTGTTGCATGAAATTAGTACCTTTTGAGAAAATGTCACTTTGCATTCTCTGTTTCAGATGTTCAGATAGTCTGCATCCAGATGGCAGATTAAGACCTTCATAAAGTTAATCATATGAAAGCAGAGAAAAAAAGTTCTCCCAGAGACTGAGTTGAATATGTAAATATAGAAAAACATAATTTGCTTTGCATGAAATGGAAACCTTTATGTTTTAAGGAAACTGACTAGGAAAAGCTTAATATTTCAGTAAGTTTCTTACAAATTATCTACATTTTGATTAAAATAGAAGAAAGCACTTGAGGGTCATGACATTCACAGTGTTTCAGCTTTGGCATTAATAATTTTTTTAATTGTTGCAAAATGTCACATAAAGCACACATAATATCATGCTGGTGAATCAATAGTCTAATATTTATGGCTGTCAGGAAATTTCACATGTAGTTGCCAGTTCCTTTTTAATTACATGTACAGTTTATTATAAAATTGAAGGTATACATTATTAAAATTAATAGTGAAATGGGATTGGGAAAAGCACATGAAAAGATAAAAAATTCTTAGATTGTGTATATTTAACTCTCTTATATTTAAATATGGAGCCCAAATTTGATAGTAAGGTATTGGTATTTATCAGAGTAGAAATTTATTTTTGTTACATGAAAAGTGGGATATAAACAATTTCGTTCAATTATGGATGTAACATGTAAATTTTAAGAATTTCCTAAGTTAAAGCCAAATTTAGTACTGTCTGATGGGCCTAATTCTTAAAACTTCACAAGTCCAGGAGGAATAAGTAGTAACCCAAAGCAATGATGTTCATTAAACTATATGAATTTAACTACATAACGTTCATGAATGTACAAATATGTGCATTCAAAATTTCTTAAATACCAGTTTTGACACCAAATATAGTCAGAAAAATTATGTTAACAAACAGCCTTAGAGGTACAAGTATTATCCACATTTGTACTTTATTTTCTTCTATATCGTTCATCCATTAAAACTGTTTAGAATAGACCATAACCATTTAACTCTGGACAATCAAATATGACGTAATATTTTCTCCTTTGAATAAATATCAAAGATAGGAAAAAATGTAAACCCAACGGTCTTTAATGCTGAGCACTGTAATTTAACAGTAAGATAAATTAGTATAAAAAGCCACATAATCAGGCATTCTATATTGATGTACATTCATTTTAATACCCTCTCACATGACTACCATACAGCTTTTCTGCTTTCACCACCACTACTACTGCATCAACATGTCACCTAAATAACTGCAATTAAGCATTCTCTGCAGCTGCTGATTACAGGATGCTGATGAACATTCCCAGTAGACTTAGCAGACTCTTTCATAACAACGACAATAATTATCTCATATTATAATGTCTGTGCTTCTGAAGACTTCTTAAATAATCTAAAATTTTAATTGTACAGACTGTTGATTAATTCAGCCTAAAGTTCAACAGGAGCTTAATCAAAAAGGTTCAAGTATCATATCACTGACATCTATTAAGCAATATGGTAATATACGTCCTAGGAAATAAATACTTAAGCTACTTGGTCTTTCAACCAAAGAAAACTTTTACAAAGGTCCACTGCACTCTTGAAAAGAGCATTGGAACTTCTGTTGTCACTTTCTATTGCAAGGAAAGAAACAATCTTTTTCTTTCTTTTCAGTGAGGATTTCTTAATTTTGTTGAGTTCCTTGTCACTTTGCATTGAGAATAATGACATTCAAAAAGCCAAAATGCAGAACTTTGGTGTCTCAAATAAAACTGCTATTATCTTTATGGTTTTGAAAACTGATGGATCATATTTTTTTAACTGAAACCAGGTGAATTCAATTGTGCAGTACTCATCCGGACCAGTGTACTGTCTGTGATGATCTCTTAACTCTTTATAAATTACATCCATTGCATTATATTTTTTTCCTTTTTTTCAAGCATAGAAAAAGTATTCCATGGAAGGAGTGGGAATTCCTTTGGTTTATCCCATCATAGATGGCTTTAGAGGCTACTTTCCTTTGAATATTTGTAAATCAGCAGAAATAAATTTTTAAATTTTGTTTACTAATTGTGATCCATGTTTTACACTGTCAAATCATTTGTTAAATCACACACAAAGATGCAATCTATGATAGCTTTCTCTAAAATCAGTAAGGACCATACATATTAGCATGAGATTCATATGTCAGGAAAGACAGGTGTAGAACCTCTGCTACTAATTTCTGGCAATTTTTAGAGACGACAAATCATTTCCACCTTTCCCCTCAAATGCTGCAGAACATAACATATCTCATCATAACTACCTTCTGAACAATCTGCCTCCTCATTCTCATCAGTTATTTTAGATATATATGCAGCATTAATTTGTTAATGTATTTTTTTTAAATACATTTTTATTCCTTTCATGTTTGGATCAAAAGCTTATATCTCCATCTACCTCATCTGTTGCTCAGAATGCCCATTCTTTTTAATAGAAGAAAGAAAAATATTCTTGGGGCAAAACATCTATGTAAACATTCCAAAAATTGCCCTAGATTAATAAGGTATAATCCATTTGAATAGGTGAAACTTTGATAAGTCTGGGAGTATCTGTGTTGAGGTATATTCTCTGAGTATTCATTTCGACCACATTGCTTCTTGGAGACTAAAGGACTATAAAAAAGTAGATATGTAAGACCCATATTCACATTAAATACACGGCCTTGTTGATTTGCCTCTGCTATGGTGTGAAGCACAATAATTTTCTTCATTGCACTGTCTTGATATGGCATCAACTAAACCATTTATAGTTTCTTAAAAGCTTTCTCCAAGAAAAATAGTTCTCAGATAGCACAATAAGCCACCTAAGGTGTACATGTAAAGATACATATACATATTCATACAGTATGTAAGCATACATGTATTTATGTATTTTCTGTGAGAGACTGAAATCTTAAAAAGTTCATGAGTCAAACCATCAGCCATTTTCAAAAGCAGCAGGTGCTTTTCTCAGGCCAAGTCTTCATCCCACAGCTGAAGGGGAGGAGGGAAGGGGGTATGATGGTGCAGCCTCTGATCTGCCTAAGAATAGCCCAGGTGCAGCAGGGGTGAGCACCTGCCACCAGAGGGTGACCAAGACAAATTGACCTTTATTTACCACCCAGCTGGGGTTTGAGTCTGATAAAGGAAAAGGGTGATAAGTAGAAGATCATGGTTTTTATTTTGCCAATATCCTCCCTCCCAATGAGGCCCAGGTGAAAACTCCATCCCCACCCCTGGTGGAGGAATGGGGGCATTCACATGTAGGTCTTAAGGTATCCATCCCTTTCAATAAGGCATACCTGGCTCAGCTACACCAGCATAAGAAACAGGAGTCATGTCTTAGAAGCAGTCATGAACCATCAAAGACTTCTAAAGTGCCCTCAGACTAATTTCTGGGGCCTTCTACCAGAGGACTATGCATGATCCAAAGTGTTGTATGAGACAGTGTAAAATTCCCCCCCAGGGAAGATACCTGGACATTCCTACCTGAATCTGAGCATATATTGCCCACTAAACCTTTTTTTTCATGGGCTTTCCCCACCAGCAATGGATCAAGACTGTGACCATCACTTCAAACAACAGACATCAAAACTGCAACAATCAAGTCTTACCTCTGCATCCACTGGCAGTGATATCTTTTGTCTCCTCTACCTACTCTTATCCCTTCTTCTTTCTTTTCCTTATATATTTTCTTAACAGGTATTTTTATATTTTTGGATTACTATATTGCTAGAGATAATAACCAAAGAGAGCTCCTTTCCATTGCAACTAAATTGCTATAAAATAAACCCGTGATATATAGATACATATATAATATATAAATAGCAGTCATTCAGTATTGTTTCACTCTAATCCACCCCAAGGGGTCTATTAACAAGAACCTTAGTTAGCCCTCCTCTGTGATGGGCCATAACATATCTGTGTTTTTTGGTCAGGTGAACTAACAGCTCATGGTCAGGTATTTGAAAGTATAGGAGTAGAAATGAAGCAACTCCTATGCTTGGGTCATTCATAGGATCTGGCTTTAAGGGTGTTTCCAAAGTGTCTTTATCATACCTTCTCATCCAATTCAAAATGCATTAGCAAAAGGAGAATATTATTTCAACAGGAACAAAACTCCAGTTTATAAACACAATCTTTAAATCCTACGCTGACAGGAGTTTTTGAGAGGGATAGATGGAAGGAGTTAGGAAAATTAATAGATTCTATCCTAAAGCAAGAAATAGTAATGATTTTTTAAATCAAGTTATTTTCAGAAGCATTCTGTTTTCTTCATTACTTTTGCTCTTCGAGCTTGGGATGCTCTGGCCTTCTCTAACTGTTACCGCTGAAAGCTTTTTTGAGAGATTCTGTTGACCTTTAAGTTCCAGGCAGCAGTTAAGTTTACCTATGGTAGCATATCCATATGAATAGTCTGGGAAAAAAAAACAAAACAACAGGTCATTTTTGCCCTTTAATTCCCCATAATACAAGAGAAAAGAGTAAGGGTGGAAGGAAATCAATCGTAACTTATCCCTTGACGAATATCAGCAAACACTGTGTCACAAAACCAATGTGAAGAAATGGAGTATGGATTTTCTGCTGACATTTGTAAAGTGTTTGTGTCAAAGTATTTTTCTAATATAGCAAAGGTTACAGTTTAACAAATTAAAGCACATGTTTCTTTTGAACTGACATGCTGGTCATTTGGGTTAATTTAAATGGCTTGTGTTTTTCTAATAAACTCTCAAGCTAACCTACGGTGATTATGGCCAGTCTTTGCATTAATCTGCCATAAGTAATTGCTTTTTCATCAAAATGAGCTGAATGACAACAGTGTAATAGCCCATGACTTTATCTAATACAATTTGGAGGAAATACTGTATGCCATTTAAAAATGTGCCCAGAAGTGAATTTGCATTGCAATAATCTAGGCAATGATTTAGGTTTAATATCTCTAATTTCTGTGGGTTAAAGTGCTCTTTGATTTTCTTGA
Source organism: Rhabdornis inornatus (assembly GCA_013397075.1). Taxonomy (NCBI): domain Eukaryota; kingdom Metazoa; phylum Chordata; class Aves; order Passeriformes; family Rhabdornithidae; genus Rhabdornis; species Rhabdornis inornatus. The sequence goes on along the minus strand of VWZS01003361.1, from coordinate 18,277 downwards.
ATGAAATAACTATTTTCATTTGAGTTATAACTTCTGTTGCCAAATTTCCTATGAAAGACAAAGCCTGTGTTTGTTTTCCTAATCTCCATGACTGGACTTACTTTAAATTAGTTTATATATATAAATATACTTCGCTCTTCTGAATCATAGTATGATAGACTATAAAGAAGACGTCATAGATGCAAAGGTGTAATTGGACCGTCATGTATTATGTCAGTAATCATCATCCTAGGAAGTTAATTCCACTTTTACTAAGAATTGAACACTAAATATAATTTTACCAGTCTTTTCTTCATGCTACTCACAAAGTTTTTTTTATTTACATATGCATGTCTCTTGAGAAAATCCTTCATAAATTTAAAATCATTATAAAGATATGTTCTATAATGTTTTATGTGCGGTTCATGAAAATATTTTGATTTCCTAGAAGACTAGTTCAGTACTAGTGCTAATGCATTTCTTTGTATGAAAAAAGCCCAAACTCTTTTCTGTACTGAATAAAAAATATCATTTCAGAAGAAGTATGTTTTTCAAATCATAGATGGAAATTTTCCGAACCATCATTTTCCAAATTGCTGAGATTATTTGGATGTCAAAGCCATAGAATGGATTCTTCTTTTTTAAGTCTGAAGATTGCAGTAAGATGATAAAAGAAGGAAATTTAGTATTGAGGTATGGTCTAACTGGTCCCTAACAAGAATGGTTTCACTCATAGTATGTGTTAACTGTAATGCTAACAACTTTAGGTGACCATCTTTAAATTATTTACAGTGTTATACATGACCAAAATGTTTTCCATTGCCTTCGATGTCTGGAGAAAAAAAATGAAGTATGAGTTTCCCATGACTTCAACATTTAACTAAAACCTTCACAGATTTTGCCTAATTGAACATCCGTGCACATAACGAGTACTATGAATGGTGTAGTAAAAGCATCTCAAGGAAATGAGCATAAATAAAATCTATCTCATTCTGAGGCTGGACTCTCCTATAAGATGAGGTGGGGCCATGTGTTCTAAGGATTCCTTTATAGATGAAGAGCATAGCAGAAGCCTGCTTCATTCTGTGTGTGAATTACATGATCAACACTTGTGCAAGTGTCTCTGCATAACATAACAAATGGGATGCCTTTTAAAAGAATAGTTTCCATATTTTCTTCTGCTGAATATAATAGCAAGAATTAACCACTCTAATAAATATTATAGACCTCACAATACCCCAAAATACCAAGAACATGCAAAGCATCAACCTCCTGCATAATAATAGTCAATTACTTAATAGTGTGTACAAGTGCAAACCCTACTAATGCCCTTGAGACAATTGTTGTCTAAATTCTTAGACATGCTTGTGACACGTCCTTGGGATTATAACAAAAGGTGAAAAATCTGATATTGGATTAATTTACATTTAATTTTGCTTTTAATAAAACAATTTAAATTAATGTTTAAAATATTCCATAACTTTCTTTTCAAACGAATGTATCTTGGTCACAGCATCAAGCCTGACAGAGTTAAAGAAGTGCCTGGACAATCCTTTGAGGCACATGGTGGAATTCCTGGGGTAGTTCTGTGCAAGGCCTGGAGCTGGGCTTTAATGACCCTTGAACTCAGGATATTCTAGGATTACATACTGAAGGAAGAAATGCTACTAAAATAATAAGGCAAAGTGTAACAAAGTGTAGGAACCAGACAGTTCAAGCACCAGCTAACACACAGGTACTTTGTAGACTTTCTTCATGTAAACTGCTCAGATATAGTGTCATCTACATTTTACTTACTTATAAAATGTGAATATTCAGCTTCTTTTAATATCAGACTTGGGTTCTCACAAAGTGAATGGGACACTATGTACATATATACTTTGTTTAATTCCTTCAATACAGAATTCTGTAATGACAGGTTCCATTTATTTTTTCCATGTAGCTCTGAAGCAATGACTTTATGAGATAGAGAGAGTTTTCAACCAACAATTTTTCACTGCAGAAATACAGTTTTTCCAGAATTCTAATGCTTTTTACTCAAAAACTTCAGCAGCAGCAGATTTTGTTATTTAAACTCATCTCAAGTTCAGGACACACTTCTGATTTATTCTTGAAATGAGGGACTAAGAATAAGCAAGGCATTAATATGGCATGAATGATAATAAGATGTAATATTTTCATCATGTAAAATGACCAGGAATATAATCTCACACAGATTTCTGGCCTGGTGACCATGGGTTTTGGCTTTGAAGGAGCATAATTTTTAGTGACAAGGTTTTATCCACCATGAAAGCACACCAGCAAAATGCTCTAGAACTCTTAAACCTTACGTTGGTTTTGAACAGTAATTCATAAATTTTGCAAAACTTACCTTTCTGTTTTTTTCATGTCCTCTGGATTGCTAGTATTATTTCCTTATTACCGTTTATTTCAGGCCAGTCCTTTCAAACCTGCCATGTTTCTGCAGTCTTTGCCATGTTCCCTTCTACAAACTATGGATTAATTTTAAAAGAAACAACTGTGGTACTGCGGGGTGGTCCTGGATCAATGCACATGGTGGATAACACACTCCAATAAACTTGTACGTGATGGCAATGCTAACATGCAACACACTTCTAACTCATTTCATCGCAGTTCCCAGAAAGAAACTAATAAAGCATAAAGGACATTTGTTTGTGGGAACCTAAAGAAAAAGCAGACTCAAACCTACCCAGTCAAAGAATTAGCATGAGAATTTCAAGTTACTTAGTATCAGAAAAGGCAAAGAGCTGACAATGACAATGTGCTCCAAAAAAAAAAAAAAAAAAAGAGTGGAAATGAATTTACATAATTCCCTGACTGCTGCCTGTGGCCTGTCTGGGAAAAATGAGCTCCTAACTGCAGAAAAATATGGGAAATCACTTCGCCAGCATCAGAATTCCTCCCACTCTGTTGTGTCTAACAGTTTCAGTTCTTCTCAGACAGATGAATGACTGAACAGTAAAATGTCCCTAGGTCACTTATCTTGAGGGAGGGAGTGGTAAGATGTGTTTCCTGAGCTGATTGAAACAGGAAGAATTCCAAAAAGATCAGAAATACGTGTTCAGTCATAGGGGTTGATTCAGGACAATAATTGAGGAAAGATATTCTACTGCAGTTCTAGGACATACCAAGGTGACCATACTTAGAAGTCTGGATGCTTCTATTCATGGAGCATATGTATGACTAAAATAAAGTAGTATTCCAGTGATAATTAAAATATTGAACATTAATATTCATTTGGCAATAGAAGGGACAATATAAGACCACCAAAGAGTTTGTGCACATTTTTCTGCAGCTGCTCAAATGCAAGGTGGAAACCTTGTTCTTATCTATTAAAACATTATACAAGAAATTTCCAAAAGCAAAGTTTACTCTAGAATATAATCAAGAAAAGCTACTAATCCAAAATTGGTGTTCAAAACAGGTATTCAAAGAACACTATTTCTCTAAAAGCATAATTTAAAAGACACACTGAGTTGGGTACCTACAGAAATAGACAGTTCTTGCTCAGAGGATTTATGCATGTATACAGAACAAACAGATCAAAAGAAAATGTCCTTACGACTACAGAATTTGTAGCAGGTTTCCTTGATTTACCAGTTTTGATGCTGAAAAAACTTGCTGCCAATTGACTTGAACTCTTCTCTTTCCATTTCATACATATATAAATAAGATTTGAATTATTTATTGGGGATATAATTTACTTCTGGTTGTGGAGGGGAGCTATCACTTCTCATACTCTAGCCTTTTGAAATATAAGAAGTCATATGGGACTGCTTTTTATGGAGGGCTTCAAGTGAATGTGTTCTTATACATCTGTGATATTCTTCTATTAAAAAAACATTAAATATTTGTTATGTATCTAGTTCACCTACATCAGATAAGACTGTCCTTTCTGCCCTGAAGAATTCCCTTTTCATGTCCTTACCTGATCTGTCACAACTTTCGACATAATCAGAATTTTAATGCACTTTAACCAAATCACGGTCACTTGATCCTATAAAAAGCATAAGACTGTAAAATTGGATTAGCACCATAGAGTGCAATATGCAATTTTGAATCAGTATAAAATAGGGTTGTAGACCAGCATTTAGGAAGTTCTGACTCCAATAAGATTTGACAGTGAAAGAAAAAGGAAGAAAAACAAAGCAGTGCTCGATTTCAGAGTAATGGTCTCACTACTTAAGCTCTGGATTGTGATTATAAAGCATTTAATTTTTTTCTGTGATAGATATTTGATGCTTAACTAAGAAAGTAAGTTTTGTAATAAAGTAAACAAAAATTATTTGAAAAGGGGGAAGTTCATAACATTAATAAATGTAGAGCATTTTAAAACAATAATATGAGAATAAAATAGAAGTATTCAAAATCATTGCAAGAAATCCCGTGTGCGTTTACATGCAAAGAAACAAGGAATTTGGGGGGGAAGTAGATAAAAAACCCTTTTAATATACATCTCTATAAGTTATAGGTTATATATGATAAATTATATTTTACAAGTGAACTACATACCAGAGATGTGTATTTCAGCTAGATGTCTTCAGATTTAGTCTATTTAGATGTGATTTTCAATACAGACAAGTAACTTTGGATGTCTCTCTAAAATACCTTAATGGCTCATAGTATTAAAATGAAGTCTGTGTATGGTTTCTCAATTTAGTTACAGTGTTTGCTTCCAAAAACTTTGTCCAACACAAACACAGGTCTGTAATCTTTGAGAAAGAAAATGTAGCCCTCCTTTTCACCATTGTAGATGATCCCACTCCATATCTTTGGAATCTATCACAACTTTTCAAATCAAAGATGTTCATTACTAGAATGCTAAACATCCTGCTACATATTTAAAAGAACTTACTGTATACGGGGGAAAAAAGGTGATCTATCTATTCATGGATGAATCTGTCATAAAATGTAATAGTCTTTTTGCTTAAAAACATACCAGAATTTAATAACAGAAGAATGTTCCCTCACAGAATAGTCTAAAACGAAACAGAGCAGATTTGTCCATTCTTATCTCAATAACCATTTCCTAGAATAAAAATAGAGTAATTACCTCTGTCATTACTTCTACTCACTACATTATTTAGGACTGATTGTGTATCTAACAGTTGATTAGATTTCAAAGATACAGAATCAAACCTATTATTATACTTAACCTATTTTTCCCCTCATATGCAGAGAAATTTTAAATGAAAACATACCAATGGCCTTATCTCAAAAGACAAATAAATATAAGTCCTTAATCACCCTAGGTTTCTTCTAAAGCCTGTGACAAGAAATTACACCCTTGGAGACCAGTTATTCTTAGCTGCATATTTTAATAGTAGTTGAAACAGTCCCTCCAGAGATCTATTTTTCCCTAGATAAAGGTGATGAGTCCATACTTAGGTAAAGTTTAGACACTTACCGGGAAGAAAAGACTTCTTGGAAAACTATATATGTTCCTTTTGAGGAAAGCTCTTAAAGTTAAAAGCAGTAACAATAATGCAGGGCACATGGCGTAGGTAATAAGTCTCAGTAAACCCTGTCCTGTTCATTGTCTGCTTCAATTACAGTTTTCACCAAAGAAAGTCTTCAGGGGTTCCGTCTTTATCAAATAGTCTCATTCCAGTGAGGCCTCTGAAATAAATTGGACCTCTTCACTTGTTCTTTAAGTAGCTGGGGATACTTGCCCAAAGAATAACTTGTATTCTTATCTTTTTTTTCCGTTTACTATTTTATATTCTTTAGAATCATATTGACATGAAAAAAAAGGTTAAGATTGGCCAGTGAAGTGTTATTGTGTCACATTCAGTTTGCTTATTTGTTTGTTATTCACCAATCAACTATGAAGATGTTTCAAAGACAAGCCTTTTGGGGAAGATATACATAATATAATTGACCTAATTTTTTGGGGTTAACAGCAGCAGCACTTACCTGCCATCTTCACTCATGTCAGGTAGGTGTAATTCAATAGTAAATAATAAGTCACTGTATGTTATGGTCCAGCCATCAAGTATTGAGACATGGTTTTAACAGTCTTACCAGGAGTGCATGAAGGACTGTAGCCTTACCATTAAACATGATCTCTTTCAGCCTTTTCAAATGGCTATTGTCAAGGCAAAGGAGCATGAATTTTTTATGCCTTTCATATATGACATACCTAGAATGTTTGGATCACAAATATTCTTTGAAGCAGCTTGAGCGTGTCTACTGCACCATAAAGGAAGTGGTGTTTTGTCTGACCCAATACTGGATTGCAAAATGCAGTGCAACATAAATAATTTCTGTATCTATGCCACAATCATAGGTGCAATGCTTCTCAACCATTCTGTGCCCACTGCATCTGCCTCTCATCTACATTGTACTTAGGATGGATTCAGCTGTGGATTCAAAGCACTGTGTTCAACTTATGCAAAATGGCCTGCTTTTATATTCACTTGTTCCAGGTGGAAATCCTAGGTGCTCCCTCTCTACAGGCAAAGACTGACCACAGTTGCCTGTCAGTTCAAGAACCGATTCTGCCTCTCAGACAAGTGAGGTTGTCCTCTGTTCCCACTTCTTTATGACACAGGGCCCCCAGGAGTTAGTAGTTATTTAGAGAACATCTAAGATTGTAGTCTCTGCAAAACAAGAGTGCCCTTAAATTATGATTCTGAACCCAGCAGCACATTAAGGACAATACTACTTTCTCTCTAGAAACCAAATATTCCAGGCACTATAAATGATATCTACCTTGGACTAACTATGTTTGTATGTACTTTATCTCTAGGTCCAGAGTTATCTCTGAGCAGCCCAGGCTATGACCACCATTTTAGGGACTCATATCTATGTGTGATGCTTCTGCAAACCAAGTACCACGCAGGCTTGGAAGATTGCAAAAATTTTTTACTGTGATGGTGGTGAGGCACTGGAACAGGTTGCCCAGGGAATCTGTGGATACCGTGTCATGTCCCTGGAGGTGTTCAAGGTCAAGCTGGATGGAGTTCTGAGAAATCTGATCTAGTGAAAGGCATCCCTATCCACAGCAGGGGGGGTTGGAACTAGGTGATTTTTAAGGTCACTTCCAACCCAGACTATTCTATTGATTCCCTTATTCCATGAGCTCAGATTCACAAGAGAAAGAAGCAAAGTTTCCAGCTGCACTCTGCCTAAGAAAAGCATTACAGTCCTCTGAGGACTGGTGGTAGGGAACAGATCAATTTGCACCATGGGAGAATCTCTAAACCACGCTTAAAATTGCTGTTTGATGTGTCTTACAGGGTTTCAGCCAGCCATACCCTTATTCTAACATCAGTGGCCCCAGCACCATTCCAGGTCCTTAGTCTCAGTAGTACCTCACAGCTGCAAAAACTAAAGTTTTTCTTTTTATAACAAAATGGTAACAGAATTTTCTGATACCTATGTTTCTATTGCACAGAAAAACCTCTCTGTTGGTTTGAATACTGGTGAAGTCTGCAAGCACATTCAATAACTCCAAATCCGCTGTGCTTCAAAAAAGTGCTGCCTGTAGCCACTAATTTGTTTATGTGCAATTTTGCAATGTGCTTTCAGAGAGAACAACTATCTTCAGGCTGTAATCCAGATAAAATCATTACTTTATTTTTATTATTATTTTTAATTTAATGTGGAGAGCTACAGTATAAAGGTTGCCAACAACAATAACTAGATTTGAGCATTTAGAAGTAAATTACTAAATATAATGAGATGTGGACTTAATTTGCATTTACCATTAAAAAAAAATAAATAAACTGGACATCAGCCAGTGCTCTTAAGCCAGACTTATTAACACTCAGAAATGCTGTCACAGCTCATGTATACATGGGACATTAGTCATGTATTTTGTTAATCTAACATAATATGGAACACAATTCATCAGGACATCAAAATAACAGCTTTTACTCCATTTTCCTATCTATGTGAGGATATGCACAATAGATTCTGACGTTATACATGCACTCTATTAGAGCTAATTGAAACTAGATGATACAATTAACGTGGTTCTTAGTAAAAAACATTAACACTTAATGTAAAATTCTAATCACAATAAAAGTGAGTAACATTGGAAAGAAATGTGGTGTATAACTGCAAAACATATTTTAAATTTATTGAAAAATAAAATTTTTAAAAATAAAGAAATAAAAAGAAAAATCAAAAATAATAAAAGGAAAAATCAAAAAATATCAAAAGCATCAACTAGACCAGCTATTGCCTCCAGTTTTGATCATTGTATCTTATTTTTCATGGGGACATGACATTTCAGTCACTTCCAGAAATGATGAGTTCTCTAATTTAGATGCAACACAAGAAAATGGAACAGGTGGTCATGGTATGAATGAGTGGCAATGATAATCCATTTCTACTATACACTGTGATATTATAAATTGAGCTTTAAACATTCTGTCTAGGGAAGTATCCAAATAATGTAATTAAACTGTCTTAACTTTTCTGTAGATTATAACTAAATTTTAATGCAAGCAATGGCCAAAATTTCCAATACTCTAATTCCTGGCTTTTCATTGCAATAAATCACTTGTTGACATTTTGTTTGTAAGCTGATTTACTTTTTTATATATCTTATTTCCTCAGTTTTCTTTTTACACATGCGAAAAAGAACAAAAGAAAAACTATATTCAAGCTATTTGGCAAATGACAGTATGCTGTAGGAGTGTTTGTGGATAAAGGTCTTCAAAAATGTAGTTCACCATAAAGACTGGGATTGTGTGGAGTCATACAGACAAAATCAACATCGCAAGCACATTATAGAGTATGAATATAGGGTGATAAATAAAAACTAACAGATTTGGGACTGATTAGCAGGAAAAAATAAAAGTATTTTAAACAAATGTTACAGTTTGTAATGGTTTCTGTAATGCAGCCTTGGAGGATGAAATCATCTAACTTACTGCAGGACAAGAAACCAACACACAGCAAAATCTGTACTGAGAAATTTGAACAAAAAAGAAAAAGCTCTCTTTTTATTTCTTTTCCAAAATTCTAAAAGTCTTCAGGAAATCTGAATGCTTACCTGGATTTTGTCCAGTCTTCTCACAAACCTGAGAAAAGTAAAATTTACCCATTTTAAGAGTGTTATGTTAAAGTTGACTATAGGAGAGTTTGGGAGAGAGTTGATTTGAATAGCTGTGCTGAATAGTTGATAAAGTTGGGAGAAGAGGGGGTAGGAGGAGGGGAGGAGAAGTGGGAGACATGTCTTAAAGACCTAATTTGCTGGTCCTTCTGGAACTGTACAGGAGAAGGAAGGGGAATTAGCAGTTGCTTTTCAGTGAATGCCCTAAATATTTCCTTGTTCCTCTCAATAGAATGATCTGCTAAGCTTTTCAAAGGAAATGTAGGTATTAAAGCTGTGACGGCCCCAGGCAACTGCCTACTTAGTCTGCATCTAGGTTATTAAAAAAGGGGAGGCAGGGTGGGAGCCATGTGGTGGAAGCCATGAAGAAATAAAATGGGGGAAAAAGGAACATTGGCACTTTCAGGTGCTTCTGTAAATTATTTCTGAGCTTTATTTGCATAGCTACTTGCACTGGAAGTTGGTATAGAATAATTTTAAAAAAGCATTTAAATTGAGATTTTATTTTGGTGGGCTGCATTTTGCTTTTCTCTCAGGTTTATACATTAAGGTTCCTGGAATCCTTTGTAAAGCCTGTCTGTACGCACTACTGCATTCAGCTTGACGTCTTCACATTGCCTGGCTTACTTATAAGCTTTGGCATGGATATGAGCACCAAGAAAATTTGGAAGATTTTTCCATGCAAAAGAGACAGAAACATGTCTCAGTCCTGTTTTAACTCTGCCAAAGGTCCCCCCAGAGACAGTGCAAGTGGTCAGATGGAGCAATCAAAAAGCTCCCTTTTCTTTCTAATTTCCTTTTCTAATCAAGCTGAAATACCTGCTGCCCTTGATTTTTCTCCCTGAAATGCAAAATTTGCTGTAACAAGAAGAGCTGAAAGAGATTTGTGTCTTTTCTCCGTGCTATGGGAAAACAAGTCACGGTGCTGTTTGCTTTACACAGAAGTCTTTGCTTTCTGTTGTACCTCTTAATGCACAACACCTGCAGAGACAAGCTCCACAGTAACACATTGGTTTTCCCACACAAGGTGAGGCCAAAGGAATTAGGATGCAACCCCATTCTTTGCACCCTTCTGGTGAGAACAGACCTGCAACTGTAATGGCAGATCCCACTTGGGCTTAATGTTTCCTAAGGGAACATCTCTTCCCAAGTCATGAATGGCTATTGCACATTATTCTGAGCTTTGATGTCCATCATCCCTAGGAAAATGCTGAGATACATCAGATGCACAAGGGATTTAGCTTCTTTTCATATAAGTCTGAAACAAAGACAAGGAAAAGGTATGAAAATAGCTGCAAACAAAAGAGAAATTACATATTACAAGTGCATTTGCTGGGAAAAATTCATAAGGATTTTATTGAAAGCAGATGTTTCAGCTTGGAACATTAAGTCTGTTTTAGAAGGAAGCAGGAGAAAAAGCATATAAAATCAATTTACATTTTCAGAAGACAACCCAATCATTTATAATCTTTGCATCATTCATAATTAAGTCAGATTAGTCTAAAAACAGAATGAAAGTGTCATATAAGTACTTCTATGAAAGCATCAGTAGCATACTTAATGTTTGCTAGAATTTACTAAAAATGAGGTTGAAGAAAGATGACTCCAAAGAAAAAATGTATTCCATGCTGCATTTTAGGAGTTGAGTTTAGTTTTAGCACATTAGTACTGTACTATAAAATTGCACTAAATCACAGTAAGTGTTTTTAAAATTCACATAATGTGGAACTGCTAAATGTGCATTTGAAGGCAGTGAAAGTAACAACTGGATGTCACTTGAAAAAAAATTTTTCTTGTTTTTTCAAGTCTCTCTGATTAGAAACATATAACAATGAGGCTTTGTGATGTTCATACTCATCATTAATAACGTCCGACCACTTGAATAACCAGAAGAAATAGGAAAAGCTATTTTAATCATTCTAGATTTCTATAAAATAGTGATATATATAGCAACTTAGTAATTAGACAGAGTAAAGTAATGTAAATTACCTCTTAATATTTTCCAGATTACATTAAAAATTTTGATCCTTATTCATCCCCTGTTCGCTGAAGGAGGAAAGAACCTAATTCCTAGTTGAATTCACATAGTATAAAATTCAAAACCAAGCCTTTTTCTCTCATAAAATGATAAACAGGTAAAGCACAGTAAAAATGAATGTTTTCTCTATCAGTTCTTTGACCAAATCCATCCTGGTTTTGAAGCCATGAAGAAGAGGTGAGTTGTTGATTGAGCAAGTCTGAGACAGTTTTCATTCAAGCAATTCTTCTGGAGGGATGGGAAGAAGACTTGCTGAAGGACAATAAGGTACTATTTTGTTGTGTTAAACAGCAACAAATAGCAAGAGTGGCACTTGATAACAGGAAAATGGATGTGATGAATGGTATGGTTTGGGGGTGGGGAGCAAAAAGATAAGTGAATCAATGTTTTATCTATGAAGCTGTTAAGTAAAGACATGTAACAAGATCAGAAATTTCCACTAGCTTAAGTTAATGCTGTCTCCTAGTCTCAAGAGAGATCAATAGTTATTCCAATATGGTCTGTAAAAAAATAACCAAACAGAACAAACAAACAAAAAAGGTTATTTTTTCTGAGTGTCATGTGTGATTTGTGTTTTCAGATTTCTTTTTGTAAGCTTTCTTTATTTTAGTCTTTGACTTATTTGTGTTACTTGGTGAGCTATTAAATTGATTTAGGAATAAATTTGAGTGACAGCAGAGCTTTCATGAAACAAGAGCTCAAAGGTAAGAACAAGTAACTGATAAGGAAAATATGTGTGTTTAGACTTTTTTTATATGTGAAGGTAAGATTCAGAAATGAGGTGGTGTGTTACTGACCACAGGTTTTGACCCCACAATACCCAGTGTACTTCATAAGCTTGAGCAGTAAAGGTATGTTCTCTGTGCAAGCATGAGGAAAGCTGTGGAGCCTAGGAATTGAGTTCACCATAACTAATTCATAGCTGCTCAAAGTGATGGAAAAATCTGAAGAAGAAATTCTCCTAGTTTTTCTGGAGATTGTATCTGATTGATCTTCTGAGTTTGACACCATATAGACATCAGTTTTCACAGTCTGAAAATTTCTTTTGGAGATAGGATTGAGATCTACATTAGATTATAGATTGAAGTAAACAGCACACGTGAATGTGTCCTTTCAAGTTAAAGTGCCTGTAAGATTCATAGGGCCAATGAGTGAATGAACATTTGGGAAGTTATGTCTGTGGCTCAGGGGGATATGCCCCAAAAAAATTATATTTAAAGCGTGTAAGTATCAAGTTAAAGTGTGATGAAAAAAACTCACTATAGTAAATGTATAGAATATATAGAACATATAGGATTCAAAATTAAAAGATGGGAAACAGAATCAATTAATTTCCAGACTGGAAATTGAAATCCATTTCCTCATCACATTTATAAGTGAATTGAAAAAGGGGTTGCATCAAGAGGCATTCCAAATAATATGGACCCTAGCAGTCAGGATTAATACATGTGAGGTTTGGAAAGTTCTACAAAAGAACTCTGATGCTGAACTCTAATACTGGTAATAAAGACATAAATGGAATACAGTTGAATTTTAATATAAAATTAAAGACAGAGGAAAACAGAGCTCTGATTTGACCTATGCAGAGACAGACTTCTGAGCTGACTGCTCTTAAGAATGGGGAGAATATAATAATAATATTATAAAGATAGATTTATAAAAATGTTTGGTAGTCAGAAAAACAAATAGAACCTTACAAATTGCTAGAAATAAAAGAGAGGAAAAAACTGGAAAGCATCAGTAAATCATATTATATATCTACAGTTTTGAATACAGAATGAATACTAGTAATGTTGGAAAATATTCTGAAAGGAGAAAAAAAGGTTATCCGTCAAATGGATAGAATAATATCCATAAGGAGACTAAGACTCATCAGCTTGGCAAAAAAATACCAAAATTAAATATGACAAAAGACTACAAAATCATGAGTGGCAGTGAGGAGATGAATAATGATGAACAATGTTCACTGTGGTTTCCAATGAAAGACCAGAGGGACATCAAGTGAAACTGGAATGTGGCTGATTCACGTGAACAAAGCAAGATATCCTTTCTACCAATTTATAATTACTGTGTTTTACAGAAACTTTATCATGTTAAATGGAAAAAAACTAATGGATGCAATGCAAAGGAGAAAACCTTTGCAACACATAAGAATAGTTTCAGATTCCATTAAACAATTATTTGGAAACTAGGAGAATGTTTTGGGGAAATATCGCAGCACAGCTATCAAGGTTTTTTTCATTTTCACATACATTGTCCAACATAAGTCTGATTTGGCAGTCATAGCCACATAAGCACAGGTTCAAAATCCAAAACAACAGTAGGATGTTCACATCAGTGAGCTCTAGAAACTTGCTTTTTCTGTCTTGTGCCATAATTTCTTTCCCTTCTAAAAAGGAAAGAGAGTGTAATTTTGAATCCTCATAGGCTATTCTGGGAACAGAACCAAGTCTCTTGGTCCCAGTGAGTAATCCTCAGGGACTGATGTTTTAAATGAAATTACTCTGCTTTTCAGCAGCCACTGTCAGTATGTGGACTTTGAGAGCACATGTAGAAAATGCAACAGTCAGGGACGCTTGCTTTTTTTGTTAAATGTTAGCATTTCTATGTGTTCTCTACCAACCGATATATCAGCAAACAGCCAACTCTTACGAAAGTAAATACAAGGATCTGGATCCCTAGACTCTTGCTTTGCCAGTGTAAACCCGTTAAAGTAAAGAAAAAAGTGTTCTGGATGAAAATCTGGGATTAGTGTCCCAAATACATGGCAGGAATCCTAGTGCTACAAGGGTGTCTCAAACCATCTCCTAATTTCTGGATTCTGAAGAGCAACTACAAATTACTGAGATTTCCAGTCAAAATTCAACAACCACTTAGTAGATATTCAGTGGTGTGACAATGTTATCCTTTTAGCTGAAGTAGTCCTCTCTCTCTTGTGTTTAGTCATCTGATCCGTGTGATCTGAACAATCATAAAAACCTATGCTTTGAATTTTAATTATATTCTACCAAATCCCAGATTCTGAGTGCATATATCATTTGAACCAATAAAGTTATCATGGGAATTCTGCATACATGTGGATTGCAAATTTAGCAGTAATCATGTTTTTATTATTAGATTCTGTTCTCAACGCACAGTATTACATTAATAGCATTTCTGTAGAGATTTTAGAAGGGTGCACTTTTTTTTCCTATAGATTGACTTTCAGGGGATTAACAATCAGTCTCTAGATTGTCTGTATTTATTGCTACATTTGTGTCATTTTTACAAATTTAGTCCTTCTAAGTACCTAAAACAATAAATGAAAGAAAGAAATCTTTGTGGTTACAGACAGTGCAAACCTTGTCCCTTGTCATGTCAAACACATGTTTTATTTCCTTAGGGCTGTAGGGCTATGACTACTTACCAAAGAAACAGATAAATAGTGCAATGTTTGCAGTAAAGAAAGTTGATGATATCTCCTTTACTAAGTGGATATGCCTATTTAAAAGATATTAATATCTCAATGGAAGATTTTACAGAGAATTAATCAAACAAAAGGCTCTTATCTCTGCCTAATACACACTAAAATGAAATAACTATGTAATAGACTTTCTGTATCTCACTGGTATGCTACACATTCAGAGATGTTTAAAGCATCCTTTCCCTGTGAGACTATCGTTGAGGAAAAATCACATGTGCTTGTTAAAAAAAATACTAAAAGTTTATTGAGCATAATAATAATAAAATCAATACTATAAAAATGTTCTGAGATAGTAGAGAAACATTAGTCCTAACAGCCGTAGAAAATGCTGCTATAGAATCAGCTAGAACAGTTCAAGTTATGGACTATTGTTCTATTTCTCTGCTTAATAAGGCTTTACTTCAGTGGCATATGGGTGTGATTTAATTTTCAGGCACATCGTTTTGTTGTGAGACAAAATTCACTGTACCACGGATCAATAAGCAAAAACAAAGTTCAAAAAGCACCAGGGAACAGAGTTAACAAGTTAAAATTATAAGAATTAAGAAGCATGATTATTCACTTTTACATAAGTTTTATGCTAATGTCACCATTTTGTGTACCAAAGTGAACTGGATCCAATGCGTGTCCGCTCTGAAAAAAACATAACTAAGGCAACCACATTATAAAATTCAGCATTGTTTCATGCATACAGTCTATTTCTTTTAATCAGAAATAAACCACTTTCTTTTTCAGTATGAATTCTCCTGATTCTTATGTACCATTTGGCAGTCAATTTCTTACAGAGAGAGTGAACATATCTCTCTAACCCATTACATGGACATCCACCAGCAATCACTATATTTTAGTTAGTACTTTCTAGTGAAGCTTACATTTTTTAGCATAAATGTTCATTGGAGGAGAAAATGGTATCTCACTTCCTCTCTAGGAAAGACTCCAGTTTGTGGCAAGTATATGCATCTTGACAGCAAGAGAAGCAGGTTCATTGTGTAAGTATAGAGAGTCAAGAACTGAACCCAACCATTTTACCTGTCAAATGACTGTTTTTCATTTGGCATAGGGATAAAAGCATTCCATCTTATATTTTTATAAAGGACATATTTGTATCTTTCTATCCACTTTTTCCATCCTGTAAATCAGGGCAAAACCTCCTTTCTTGATAAAGGCTTTGAGTATCAAAAGCAAAAGTTTATTATTTGACAAGATAGCACCAAATTACCAACTTCTGCAAGAAGGAAAGAGACTCACACGGAAGCAACTGAACAGACGGTATCAAAGATGTAAGGGAAAGAGTAATTTCATCGAACTTTACACTGTAAATGTCTGTACCTGAGGTAGCCTTTTAGGAGTCTCTATATATTAATTGAAAAAGTCAGGTTAATCTGATCTCTAACAGTCCCTCACATTGAGGTAGCTCAATTCAGAAGGGATAATCCTCCAAGGACTGAGAAAGGAGCTTTGGGGCACTAGCCCAAACACAGATGTCTCCAAACAGCCAGGTGGATATCAACATAATTGTGTTATTCCTGTAGCTTTTCCAAACCCAGAACAAAAAGCTCACAACCCTTCTGAAATGCTATGGTGCTGCATGGGCAGTGGGCAGCTAAAAAAACAAAACCAAACAACTACAGCTCAGATGAGCCCATTTCTCCAATGAGAACCATTATTGTTATGAGTCATCGCTCTTCTAATTTTTTTTCAGGCAAGTACAGCATCTCCTGATACAGTTGATAACGTTCTTAAGAATCTGCCCCTAGAGTTTTGTAGGTCCTTTAGATTTTTATTGGAAGTCAGAATTTGACATTTTCTTGGTTTAAAATATATTCCAAATAAAATTATCTAAAAGGAATAAGTTCTATCCTAAAGGGTACACTGTAGTACTCCTAATTTCTGAATCTTATTTTGCTATTAATTCTTTCTCTCCTTAGGAAAAAGAAAAGAGTTGGCACTATAATGCCAAGCTAACTGATCACTGCAATTATTTAACAGTGATATTGTCTCTAATTTTCTTCTCTTTAATTTGCTAAGTCGGATGGTAGGGTTTTTTTTTTTTATTTCAGTGCACTGTTCTTCCTTATTTTTTCTGCACTGCCAGTTGTTCAGCTACATTTGGGAGGAAAAGACTTTGTTAAAGTCCTGACAAACAAACAAGAACATTGTGTGGGACATCTCCTTAAATAATTACCCTTCTCTTACTGTGCAGGGCATCCCAGACTATGGTGAACTTTACCATAATGTGTCTCTATATTTACAGGCTCATATGAAACTTTGCTTCATAATGATATTCATCCAAGTGATTTGTGTATTTCTTGCAGTGCATGTGCAAAATAAAATTTTGGTGTCCTTACCTTTGCAGAATTAAGCCAATGGCAGAATTCCAGTAGTTCATGACAATAATTTGTAATCTACCCTTCAGATGTGGCTTTGCTGAGGGCAAAGAGTGATCTTAATTTATATACAGATTTTTTTTCCTTTTAAAAGCAGGTGCCATTTAGGCTGTTTCATATAACCAAGGGAATTGCCTCAGTTCCAGCAAAAGGTCCCATGCAGAATTGCTCTCACTGATATGGTAACTGCTTGTGTGGCAGGGAACAACATGGCCAGAAGGATACATGAAAGGGATTCTTCCAGGAAATAGAAACACCAATTACCAAGAAAGTGTCCATGTCCTTTAGATACTCTTTTGGAACAGCTTGTGTCCAGCAGCACAGTGATTATTGTTCCTCTACGGGAGCATGTTTTTCACACTTTATATTTGTCACTTCCACATATTCAATCTCATGTTGCATGAGATCACTCAAAATATTAGCCGTTTTGAAATTCCCCAGCACATTTTGGAACTAATTGTTTGTGTCAATACTGTATTTGAGAGAGGCTGATTTTCCCCTTCATTTAATTATTTTTTCTTCTGTATTCTTAGCACAGTGACTTCTTCTTCAAGGTTTACTGCCTCCATGTTAATAGACTCTCTAAAACACCAGTTGTTCTTCATCATCATTGGGCAGTTATAAATGTAAGGTATTATGAAGTTAATCTTTAATTTCTGAGTCTCTTGATTTGCTTACTTTTTAATATAATTGCTCATGCTTAGGATATTCTTAATAATTAAAATAACAAGTCACTTCATGTCTGGAATTGAAGATGAAACTAATACTTTTGAAAATCTAAAGCAACATTTTCTCTTGCACTGAAGACTATATTAAGAAGAGGTTGGTCTTAAATCTCTGTAATTTTGGAGTATTTTTTTTTAATAAAAAACAGCAACTTGCTTAACAAACTGGAAATAAAGAGGAAATTTATGTTCAGAGAGCACCTACCATATTTCTTCATATGACTACATTTTCATTTCATACCGGATTCTGATCAGAGTCTAAATGTACCATAGTTAAAAAGAAAACTGTCAATTATGTTGTAGACTGCAAGGGCCATCTCAAAATAGGCTCAAAAAATATATACTTTTAAAATATTTCTCTACAGTCCCTGACTTTAAGGGACTCAGTGCCTCACTGTACTGTGATTTTTTTTTACAGTAATACATATGACTTCTACTGTTTCATTTTCTTCTTTCAAAAGGAACACAATGGTAAGCCAGTGGCAAGAAATTTTATTGAGGCATTCTGATCTCTTTCATTTCAGTCTGAGATTTCTTGAATAGTTCTTCATGCGAAGAAAAGCTACTCGGTAATTGGTTTTTTGTTGCATCGTGTTA
>VWZS01003359.1:0-12794 GCA_013397075.1 Rhabdornis inornatus | reverse complement strand
AGGTTACAGTCCCATCACACACACAAAATGTCATTTTTTAATTTAAAAGGTAAGTTAGTGCAAGTATTTTCCTTTTGTTTCTTAAATTACCTTTTCAGGAGAATAAAAGTATTACTGACCATACAATACAATCTGAGCACAAAAATGATTTGCAAATGGAATCTTAGATTAGCTAAAGAAGAGCTTTTAGAAAAGTATCTGACGGAATAAACAAACTTAAATCAGAAATTATTTTGAGTTTCATGTTGGGTTGGTCCTTCTTGACAGATTCTCCCCACTCAGAGTTCAGTTGAACTCCAGTGCTTTCAGTGTTTTCAGTTTAGCAAATTTTGGGGTGGGTATGGACGAGAACCCATGAATTGAGTAAACAAATTGGATTTAGGTACTTTAATAATGCAGACCTCTACCATCTGGAAAATTTTCCTATAGTGCCTCTATATATAAGTGTTGGGGGTTGGGTTTTCTTTCCTTGTTACTTGTGGATTTTTCTCCCATTTAGTTGCTAAGAAGCACTGATGGGTGGGTGCTTGAGACAGCAGGGAGGGGGAACTCCTCTGGTTTTTTGGAGTTTCTCTCGGAGGGACAGAGACACCACGAGATTAGAAGCAAGTAAAGGACAGAGGCTGGGGCAGTTGCGGATCTTTTTGCTTTCGCTCTTTGGCATTGGAGAAGGACAACCAGGCTGTCACTTACTGCAGGGAGAATTCACAGGCATCTGAGGGACCTGTGTGATAGGCTCGTGTGTCCCGGGAATCCTGAGTTTCACTTCTCCCTGCCCCTCTCAGAGCTGGGCACAGCTGGCCCACCACCGCTGTTTCTTCGCTATTTCTCTGGGTTTCTCCACACAGTTCCTGCACCCCTCTGCCTTCCTGGGATGTTCCACAGCTACTGCCACAGAACTTCTGATGCATCTCATCCACCACCCTGGGATTTTTTACTCATTGCTGCTGGCTGTGATGGTAACTGTACCAAAGGCGAAAGTGCCCACGGCGGAGAGGATTGTCACTGGGTTCCTGGTTCTGNGTTTGCCTTGTTAGATATATTAGTAAAGAACTGCTACTCCTATCCCCATATCTTCTGCCTGAAAGCCTCTGATTTCAAACTGTAATAATTAGAAGGGAGGAGGTTGCACTCTCCATCTCAGAAAAAGGGGTTCTTGCCTTTCCTTAGCAAATACCTGTCTTTCAAACCAAGACATGTTTGTTATTAATTCCATAGTTGTTGTTGTTTTATTTGCCTTGTTACACATACTAGTAAAGAACTGTTATTCCTGTCTTCATATCTTTTCCTGAGAGCCCCTTAATTTCAAATTTACATTCTCCATTCCAAGAGAAGCTCCTGCCTTCCCTAGCAGACACCTGTCTTTCAAATGAAGACAATTAGCATAAATATTTGTGTCCCTTGGTCTCATCACTGCTTTACTGCTTTCCTGAAATACTGCTTATTTCCTGAAGTACTGCTCGTTTCCTGAAATACTTCTTTTGCTTCAGGTTAATGTGCAACTGAGATGTTACTGTATGATTTTCATACTTCATCCCTTTTAGAACTAGACGTTGGATCTCTGTCTTCATTATATGTTCAGCTAATATGTGCATTTCTTTTATTTCATTTTCTACTGAACAGGGGCTAATATAGAATTGTATTAAATTTGTGCATAACGTTTTTGAAACATAAGGAACATGAGCTTTTATGTGTATCTGTCTATTTATTTATCTACACAATTACCCATGTTTTTGAGACCAGATTTTGTAGCAATCTATCCCTCTTAGACTGTTTTTCAGATATAAAGCCAAGCATGCATTTGCTTAAAAATAGGTGTCTAGCACTGATTTTTACTGCCAACAATTCCTGCAGGCTAAAAAAAAAGGGAGAAGATTGAAGCAGAACAAGAAACTAATTTTGTTGTGGTGTTTGGTTAATCAGAAAAGTTAAGTTTTACATTTGTTACTGTCTTCCCAATTCTCGATTTCAAAAGAAAGTAGGAGGAAAGGAAGTGGAAGAAATACATCCAAATTGCTATCCATCAAATGTGGAAATAAGTGTAGAAGGGTTTGGCAGAGGTCTCTGTGAATGGAGCCAGGCTGTGGCACTGCCTCTCCTGAGCTCCAGCTGCACGTTTCTTCCTCATGGTCAGTATTTCCCAAAGATGGTCACGTTTGACCTGGTGTCCTCTCTCAAAAGAAGTCTACTGCTCCTAATTTGTACAGCTTTTAACTGCTTTTCCTGGGAGTCCTCAGTGTGATCAAGAATCTTTCAGGTTGTTTCCACAATGCATCCTAAGGAGCTCAGTGAAAGCTCAGCCCTTTGCCAGCTGCTTTGGGAACCAAAGGCATTTTCTGCTGAGATGTTGGTGACTCTTCATTTCAGTTTATGATGGCTCATGACTCTCCAGCCTGGGCCCTCAGCCCTCAAGACCTGCTAAGCTTTTGATTGAACAAAGGGCTGTAATCATTTTTGTTGAGGATTTTATTTGAGGCTCTTGAGAAGTAAAGAAGGAACAAGACAGAGCTGGAAAACGGCAGCTGGGTTAGAGACAAAGAAAATGGATGTGCATCAGTAGGTGCCCTGTAGTGATTCCTGAGCGTTTTGTGGTAGAAAGGTAAAATATAGAAGCACTGATGCCTTGAACAGGTTAAACAGGACCAGTAGAGTGGTGTGTCTAGGCTGAAACCATAGAATTAGAGAGGCCATTGGAAGAAATTTCAAATACCATTTCCATCTGTGTCTTTTCAGATCACTGTAGAAAGCCAGTTGAAGTGTTTGCTTTATTTATTATCTGTATTACACATTAAAACAGAGGGAGGAGCCCAGCTCCAAAGCTGTATTTTTAAAATGCACTGACGGCTCTCCAAACTTGAAACATGGAACGTGTGATTGAGAGGCTACAAAAAGAAGGTTGGAAATACAGAGTGGTTTGAAATTAATTGCTTCTTGAAGAACTGATTTTAGAATTTTGCAAGGCTGATTGCGGGTGTTAAAAGAGACTCCTACCTAGCCCCCGACTAGCTCAGATAGTAAGAGAAAGCCTGTTTCCCCCGCATGGACAGAATAAAAGATAACAAAAGAGGCTCTTCCCCCCCCGAGGAGAATTCGAGGTTTATTTCTTGTGGGGTCCCAGGAGAGGAAAGAGGGCAAGGTCAGGGCACAGAGGTCTTTTCTAGGGTCTGGGAAGGGGTGGGGAGAAATTGGATCTCTACCAGCTAAGCAGACCAGAGGGGAGAAGGGTCAAACTACATGACATTCCAGGGGTGAGGGATTTACCATTTCCAGTACATTTAGTGTGCTGAGTTACAACAGCTGATGAAAGTTCATCTGTCATTTTAATGTAAGCTAGTAAAGGTGAAGTGAAAGATGCAAAACTGATCTTCAAAAACACATCTGAAAAAAGAGTCAGTTGTCGGGAGTATTGTGTTGTGACACTGTAGTTAGGATTGAGAAATCTTCAAATTAAGAAAAAGTAGAACAAATGAATAGGCAGAATTCAGAATCAGCTCAGTGAAGTACAATATAAAGAAACACATTCACAAGAACTGACAGTCATCACAAGGGCCTGCAATAAGGATGAATTTGTGTAGTATTAATGAGAACTGAGGATTAATGGAGGAGAGAGATTTAATCAGAAAGAGCTGATGGAGTCTTTAACAGAAATCATTCTTTCAGAAGGCTGACCTTTATGACAAACTTGTCCAGTCTTATCTTTGATTGCTGCAATTAATTAGATGTTGTAGCACAGTGGGATTTTGGTGGACACTAGAAGGGTAGAAGGCACTGAGAAAAATTCAAAATGCATCAAAATAAGCAAGATTTTACTTTTTTTAAAAGGCTGCTTTGTTTTTTTTCTCTTATGAAGTGACAGCAGCTCTTTAGCATTTTACAGCAACAGATTTATTTCTGGTTGTCTTGGTTTGAAAGACAGGTATTTGCTAAGGAAAGGCAAGAACCCCTTTTTCTGAGACGGAGAGTGCAACCTCCTCCCTTCTAATTATTACAGTTTGAAATCAGAGGCTTTCAGGCAGAAGATATGGGGATAGGAGTAGCAGTTCTTTACTAATATATCTAACAAGGCAAACAGCAGAAGCAACAACAGCTATAAAAATTGGTAACAAACCAGAACAGTAAAACTCAGTTCCAGTCCCTTTTGGTGACAGGCTCCCTCTCTCTGTGCTCAGTTACAGGTGGAGGGGGCAGGGCAGGTCCTGCGCAGTCAAAGGGGGCTGGAGTGATGGCGGCGGCTGTGGCCTAGGTACGAGAGGGATGGAGGGGAGACTCCCTCCTCACGGTGTCAGTCGTGGTGCTCGGCAGAGTGCCCGGAGGTAGTAGGATGAAGCGGGAAGGCAGCAGTGCAATGTCCGACGGCAGGAAACGTGGCTCCCGGCGTTGGGATGGCAGGGAAGATGCTGGGTAGGAGCTCTGGCCGTCTTCCTTCCACTCCACAAACAAGGGAGAGAGTGAGAGGCAGAGCCCAGGCCCCTGTTCTACCTTTCCTTTTCCAGTCTCCCCTTATCCCCCACCCCCCTGCGAGAGAAAAACTATTACTACTAAGGTGTAGACACAAATACTTAGCATAACAATAGGAAAAATTCCACAGAAAGAAAAGGGAACAATTCAACCCCCTACACTGGTACATCCACATTTAGCTCACATTTACTCACTTTGCTGAATCCTGGGCGTTATAATTACCAGGTGGTCAGAGATACTGCACTGAGAATTAGATTTGGGTTCTTGCTCTTGTTTTTTTATATCTGTAGTAATGATAAGAAAGTTTTCAGCTATGGAAAGTTTTTGCTTGCTTTTTTTTTTTTAATTTCCATACAGGCAGTGATGTGCAGGGCTTATGGCGTTACTTTGGCAGAGAACCAGAGTGTGAATTACATGGAACCAGCACTGGAGATAGGAAGAGCTGCAGCAAAAAGCAGTCACTGGAGCACAGGCTGAGGCAGCTCCGAGACAGCCAGGCATAGGCTAGGGCCAGCAGGCAGCAGAGGGTGTGTGGGGGTGAGGATGGATCTGCCAGAAAGCAGATCAGCCACAGTAGCCAGTACAGCATTGCTAATGGGAGATAACACAGGCAGGAGGTGATGCTTAGGACTCTGAAGTTAAAAATCAAGAGAAGGAAGAAAAACACAGCGCTATAGAGAGAGGGAACTACAATCAACCAAAGTACTTTTCTTTGGAAATGAGTTTTCACACAGCCCATGGAAAATTAGCTGAACTAAGGCCAGCAGGGAGAAAATGTAAATTGGCATAAATAGTGCCTGGAAGTTAATGTTATGCTAATTTTCCAATTAGGCAAATTCATGATTGGTGAATAGAGGTGGATCACATACAGGTGCTTTGGCCTGGACAAGTCCCTCTCAGGTGGATCTGTTGTTAGTGCAATTTCTTTCACATGTTTGGTTTTGCTGTATGCATACTGCTGAGCAAGCTTACATTTCCTGCATAAACAAGAGAAAAACCAGGTGGAATTGAGCCCTGTTAAAGACTCCAAGGGGAACACTTGTTCCTTGTATCAGGGAGTGTCTTAGACACAGATAACTGGTAAGTAAATCAAATAAGCAGTACCTGTGTCTTTTTCTTTAGTCTGACCAAACTTTGGCCTTTAATAACTGACTCCCTTGTCCTCTCTGTGGCTGGAATAGAAGGAAACAAAACAATTTCTCAAAAGGCTCATTGCAACTGGCAATGAGTCGCAGTGTCACCACCACTTGTCAACTCTCATAACCCTCATGCCCACTTAGGACAGGAATTCCTATGTATTTTGCCTTCCTTGCTGCTGTTTGTCACTGAAAGGAGATTTCAGAAGCAAAGATGTCACCTGAGTAGCTGAAAGCCATTGATTTCTTCCTGTGCCAGGACATTGGTCAAGCAGCTCCCAAAAGGGACAGAGGAAATGTCCCCTTTACACTGTGGGCATTCAAAGACAGACATGGGATGGATTGCACGGAAGATCACAAACCCCCAGTAGCTTCCACATCTTCAGCCCTCAATTCTGGCTGTGCCCTTCTATCATAAGCAAGATGTGCCTTTTTTGTTGCTTTCTCCTCATCTTTTTCTCTCAAGTTTTGTCACAAGTCTCTTCTTATTCCTTCTTATCACATGCTTTGTTTATTCCCTTTGCTCTTTCCTTCACTGCACCTGTCCCATCATTCCAGAGCTTCCACTTCCGTTGACCTTCTGGTGTTGCAGGTTGTGAAGAGGCAGCACATTTTGGGCTTCACTTCCTCTGTGACACTGTTTTGGGCTCTGCCTCACATACAAGCTGGCACTGGCAGCACTGTAGCAGAAGAGCATCTTTGGAGCTCAGTGTTCAGTCCCAGACCTGTGGCCTCCCTTCGACAAGGGCTGAGCTCAGTAACTGACAGCTCACACAGAGCTGGAGACAGCAGTGAGACCATTTACCGGACATTCCTGGCTGAGCTGCATGTGCTATTTAAGTGCCCTTTTACCCTTCTAGATAGTGGATTTATCCTTTATGCTGCATTTTACCTTGTGGAAAAAATTACTTTTTCACTCTTAAATATTTTTATCGTTTTACTGTAATGAAGAAGCATTCTCCAAAGAAGGCCACCGGAAAGTTCCTCAGGGCTGTTTGGCTAAGAAGAGTCTTTAATGGAGCAGTGCCTCCACGTGAATGCACGTCTGCAAGAAACATCAAGCTTTAATTGGCCTCTGTGAATCTGCTCTGACAATGCTGTGACCAGCTACACAGCTCTGACTGTGTCCTCAAAGTGGTGTTTGGGTGCAGGGAGGCTCTGCTGGGAAGAGGAGCAGATCAGGAAGGCTCACTGGGGAGAGGGGACTGATGGATTTCAGGAGAACACTGCTCTCTCTGCGGTCTTTGTACCTACCTGGGTGAAACCTCAGCTTTGTCAGTGGTGCCTGTGGTGCAGAACTGCCCACAGATTTACAGAGGTACCTTTAGCTGAATAATTTCCAACCACCTTCAGACCTCGCTTCCAAGGCTCATGCTGGGGTTTGTGTTGCCTTATGCATATGAATGAAGGCACAGAGTTAATACAGAAAGAGTTAATGGGATTTTGGAGCAGAAACCAAGTCTTTCTGTATTGCAAACTTTGTAACAAGGACTACATCTGCTTCCATTGCTTTCCCTGCTTGAGGGAGAAAGCATCTTTAACTGCTTTCTTCTTGCATTTGTGAAATTTAATATGGGTAGTGAAGAAATCGGACTTCTCTTCCTGACATAGTTTTTTACAGTGAATTCAAGGGGATTAATGGTCATGGCCACAGCAATGCTGTGGAGGCCTGCAGAAAGAGCCACTCTTCCAGGGGACTTTCTTCTACCAGGGCAAACAGAAAGAAGATGATACACTTTGAGACAAAGAACATGTCCATGGCCTCTCTCTGCAGTGGTGACACCAAGCTGTGCCAGTGCTGCCCAAGCTCCAGGTGGCTGTGGGGACCTGCTGGACACCTCTGCTTCAGCAGCAGAGTTTCATTCACCTTCCTGGTGGCTCTGCCTGATCCCCTGTTCCAGAGACCACTTGGCAGATTGTGAACACTCCGCCTTTGCATGGAGAAAACGTTCTGTAAACTCCCTGGACTTGTTATGGAAACACCACACTAATGTTAATTACAGCAAAGCTACTTGTGAAGCATTTAATGAAAACCTTCTCTGAATGTGCTGGTTTCCCAGTCAACTCTGAATTACAGATCTTTACTGGTATTAAGAAAACTCTGATATTTCAATACTGTGTCTTCACTTGACATTAAAGGATGACACCCGAGCTAAAATGTGTGGTCAATTTCTCATATAATTTACTCAATAAATTTGACAAAATTGCTTTCATTTGCAGAGAATTAGCCACTGCTAAGGAAAGGGAGATTTGACAGTAAGGCTTTGAAAGATTAGTACTTTAAATCATACTAATTTAAGAAAGATATTGCATTTCTTTTGTAAGAGGACTGCAGCTACAGCCTATGTGCGTCTTTTGGCTTAACTCTGCTTAATTCAAGAGCACCTGATCCCTTGACTCCCTCATGTCCTAGGAAAAGAATGGCACATATGGGTTGCTTCCTTAGAAGAGATGACATTAATATCTGTATCTGTCATCTTGATTGAAAGGAAAAAATTAGCTTGCAAGAAGATGCTGATGGATTTTTTTTAATTGGGAAAACTGACCTCGGTAGCTGCTGCAGAACAAAGCATCTATGGAACAGTTAACCACAGCTGCTGGCAGTGAGGGTGATCCAGACCCCACCAGTGACCAGGGCTTGTGGAGAAAATACATGTGTGCCTTTATTTAAAGTTTCCTTTCACTAAAAATGATGAGAAACCAGCAAACGAAAAGGAGGAGTCAGCACACCCTGATACATTTTCTTTCTAATCCCTTCATTTTACAGTAATGTCAGTTCAAAATATTCACAGTATAGTAAAGAAACATCTATCCTTGTGATTGATAGCACAAAGTTGGAAAGAACAGGTTACAAAGCGCTACTGTAGTGTTAACACACCTGTTAAAATATCTATAAAATCAGACACTGTGGAGACCCTAAAAGGCACTCCCTAGTTAGGGAGACACAAGAGGCTTCTCTAAGAGCAAACGCTGTTCTGTCATGCCAATGTACCCCTGTTTTGTTCCCTGGGTCAGCCCCGTGTCTCTTCCCTGTCCCTCAGTCTTTTGGTCACTCCCACCCTGTTTCCCCATCGGCTCCCATGCGCTACCCCCACGTTTGTGCTGCCCTTATGCCCCTGGTAATTGGTCTGTGATACTCCCCAGATGCTTTGCCCTTCCCCTCATGCCCCAGCATGGCTGGAACCCATGTCGTGTGGGGCTCAGCCATGGGCCAAAGTTCATGTGAGCAGCACCATTTCCCACAGGAGACCTGCTACAGGCAAACCTGCAGGGCTGCAGATGCCAAAGGCAGAGTGGGCAGCAGGGATAGCTTGTCTCATCAAGAATGAGTCAGGAATGCTCCACTCTGGATCTCTCTGCATGGCCTCTTGTCCCCCAAGAGAGTCAACAGCAATTCCTATTTTGGGATGAGCTGGCATTGGAACCAGCCACTCAACTGCAACATCTCAGTCTTTGAAAAACCCAGCCTTCTCCCCCAGCCAGGCTTCCAGCTGTCGCTCACATGATCAGTTCCTATGAACTGTCCCAAAATAATGCAGAGAGGCCCATAAGATTCTGTTTAGGCCCTAGTTGCACATTTTTAATTATTCCCACAGTTCTGTAGCTTGAATGATACAAAGGGGCTTTTTTTTGCTCAGCAATGAAGCATCAGACTGCACCTTGCACAGTGCCCTTCCCAGTCTTCAGGATTCAGGTGGGGAGGACAACTCACCAAAGCCACATGAGGCACGAGGACAAAAGTAGAGCTGTACGCCTGGGGCACCATTTGTGTATTTGCAGACTTCCTTTGTTCAGGGACCCAGATGCTGTCCTTTGCAGTGTGTCCTTGTCACCTCAGGAGTGCTCTCAGAATGGAGGCCCAGCCTTGTCATTGTGCAGAAGAAAGAACTCTTGCTGAAACAAATGGCACAGAGAATTCCTTCCTGGGTTTGGACCCCCCCTACACAGCACTAAGGACACCTGTTTTTACTGAGCGAGCAAGGTTGAACAGACCCACAGCCCTAAATACAGATGCAAAGTGTCCTTGTGCTCATCACCCTTGATCCAGCAAGGCTGCAGAGAGGACAAACTCTGACTTTTAAACCAAAAGGGAAAAAACTTGTACAGAGCTTGGCTTGAAAGGCCTGGATGTAATGGCATGTCCCAGGGAGGCTGACAAGAGGCCCTCTGAATGGAGACCAGGACTGTCCCCAGGAAAGCATAGCAAGGTGTCAGGAGCAGGGATTAGCGACCAAGGGGCCAAGGACGTGCAATGCTGCTGGCTGAGGGAGAGCAACTTGGAAATGCAGAAACTGAAATTAGGAAAGAGTATTTCCTTTTTTCCTCCTGACAATGTGTGCCAGCAGGGATGGAAGGCCTGCTGTGTCATCAGAGGGTGGAGAAGTCTGAAGTGCAGATGGTAACGTCGTGAAGAGTTGGATTGTAACTTCACGTCCCTCACTGCTTATCTTGGGGTTGGAATGCCTTTTGTGCTGTCACTGCGGGTGGAAGCTGGTTCCACAGAGCACTGTGACATCACAGAGGCATAGATTGTAACCTTGTGCCCCTCACTGCTTACATTCCGGCATTGGCAGGGCCACTCTGGCTCCAGCCTGAACTCCTACGGAACAAGACTGCAACCCCAGAGGATCAAGCCAGGCTTCTCTGGTGCTGGGAGTGGCCTGTTCTTGGCAGATCTGGGTGCCACAGCCCATCCTTGAGTAACACACGGCACCACTGGTGCATGGTGTCATCAACATCACTATAGGCCAGTGCAGTGAGGAACCCCAGAGCCTACTGCGCTCTGCCATCATCCCTTGCAGGGATGCAAGGTCCCTTGCAACCCAGACTATAGGTCTATTGCCCACATTGCCCACGGTATTCCATGAGAGGAGAGAAGCACCTCCCTCTCCACAGCTCCTCCTTCGGAAGATGCAGAGAGCAGTGGCCCCTCAGTCTCTTTTTCTCCCAGCCACATAACCCAGAGAGCTCAGCTGCTCCTCCGAGGATAGGCATTCCCTGTCCTGGGCTGCGTTGCCCTCCTCCACATCCATTTCATGCTGCTAATGGTTCCCCAGTGCTCCTGAAAAGAGACATGGCTGTTAAGACCTTCACAAAGGATTTCATCTGGAAAAAACATCAGGTCCTTGAAGAGAGGGTGTGGGGGGGAGGAGCCTCTGTAACTAAGCACTTGAAAGGACCAATCGGGTTCCGGAGGAATGGGTGTGGTGGTCTAGACGAACATGAAGTGGGCAAGTTTGTTGCAGAACCAAGCACTGCTCCAACATACGAAATTAGGGAAAAATGACAGGCATAGTAGATTTAAGAATATTGTCAGGAAAATTAATCCGCGATGCCATAAGGTTTGTGTCCAAAAATGAGACAGAAGAGTCCTGTAACTTTATTCGAACAAAGGGAGAGGCCATGGGCATTTCCCACGGGTTCTCTCTGATTGTTGGGGAACGGACCCTCCTTTTTATCCTAAGTTCCTGGCTGCATCTCCCTTTTCCCCGTTGGCTGAGGTACTTGGAAGGTACAGACTTCCCGAATCACCTGTTATTATAGATGACAACATAATATTAGCTTTCATGTTCATAGATCAGCTTTTTGCATCGCAAGTATTTCGATATGGTACAATTTATACTTACTTTTAACTGCTTTTGTATAGTATAATCTATCAGTTTATACTGTTCATATAAACTATACACTGTATAGTTTATATGAACAGTAGTGTGATAAATATTTTGTAGGCTTTACCAAAATGTTAAAATAGTGACTTAAATACCTCTATATAACCAACTTAGAGAATAGTGTAAAGAGTTCTTTTTCTTACATCTGGGGACTGCCTCTCCAAATGATAAGATAACAGTGACAGAAACCACAGCATAAGCATCCGGGAAGGATTTATCATCTCGCTATCAGGGAGTATGAAAAAACAGGATGAAAACACAGGAAGAAATAAAATATATTAACCTATTCTACAGAATTTCACTACTGTGAAAAACAAAGTTCATGATTTAGAATTTTAAAAATTTAATAAAGGATAAAACCAGGGACAAACATATCCAGCGCTGGGGTGTTTTCCGGCAATTAGCCAAAGAATACACCAAAACATCATTCTCTATATACTGTTACATTGCTGGAGGTACATGCATATTCATGATTTTATACATTATTCAAACAGTCCTTTGAGTTGTTGATATTCTACGAGCTTTCCTGTTTGATTTTAACCTCTGACTTGTTCCCAGGACATTCTGTAGATTAGGTCAATATATTTTATTTCTTCCTGTGTTTCCATCCTGTTGTTTCATACTCCCTGATAGAGAGGAATCAATAAATCTTTCCTGGATGGTTATGCTTGTCGCAGTTAGGGAGATAGACACGAGACAAGACACACCAGGTTCATGCACAACATCCAACTTTCATTAAGTACAGCTCTCATTATATAGATCAGAAGGACTGTGCGGTCAATCCCTATCGGCTGAACCAGCTGCCACTCAGTCAATCAGCCAATAGCTGCTCTCATACCCAATAGTCTAGGCCGGCTCTGCAACTGTCCGTACTGGTCAAGTTACATAATCAAGGTACTTATATAACCAGTCACCTTTCAGTGGTAAAACAGAGATTAATTATAATTGTTAGGCCTTCAGCTGTTGGCCACTTCATATCTCTGGTTTCTGTCACTGTTATTTTATCTCTGGGAGAGGCAGTCCGCAGTTGTAAGATGATTCTCTAAGTTGGTTACATAGAGATATTCTAGTCTCTATTTTAACATTTTGCTAAAGCTTACAATATAATATATTTATCACACTATGATTCATATAAACTCTACAGTGTATACATAAACTGACAGATTATACTATACAAAAGCAGTAAAAAGGAAGTATAAATTGTACCACATCAAAATATTTGTGATGCAAAAAGCTAATCTACGAATGCGAAAGCCAATATTATATTGTCATCTATAACAACTACTCTATACCCCCCTTTAATATGCACCCCCCTTTTGTTATATAGAAGAAAGAAAAATCCTATTCGTTATTCTACTAGGCCTTTGTTCTTTTTCTCTAGGTTCAGGAATTTAACATGGCCTTGGCTGAGCAACAGTCCCTGTTGATTAGTAACATTTTCTAGAACGACGAGTTTCTTCTGTTACTTGCCTATCTATAAGTTCCTGGCCCTATCTACAAGCAGGACTCCGGACCCTGGGGCCAGGACCGG
>VWZS01003358.1:132072-143456 GCA_013397075.1 Rhabdornis inornatus | reverse complement strand
TTGTGTCCTGGGGGGAAATGCTGTTTATTAAGGATCACGTTCTCGCATTAGCTGCTGGGTCTACGTGGAAACAGTTCCTTGACTACAGCAATTACTACCCTAGGTTTATGTCGAAGTAGCTTGCAGCAGAATTTGGCTTATAAAAGTTTATATGGGAGGCTGCATAAATAATCATTACTAAATAGCTCTCTGTATGTGTATGCGTGGAAAAGCTAGTGCTGAGTGCTAACAAAGTCGCTGACTGTTCTGAAGGTGGTCTGTCCTGCCCGAGGTGAATTAGAGCATGTAGGGTTGGAGTCCATTGCAGATGACAGCCATGTTGGGGTCAGGATGGGATTCGCAGGTCATTTGGTAGAGTGTTGGGGTTTTTCTGTTGTGGAAAATAATGAACTTTTTTTTGGTTCACGTAGTGTAGTCCAGGAGCTCAAACTATGATGAGATCTGCTGCCAACAGTTCTACCTGAGAAACAGAGCAAGGCATTGCTGGGTCTCATCTGTAGGCAGAGATGTGCAGTTTGCCCTGGTCACTGACTACAGTGCCTTAGATGCTAATGCAAATGACTGTGAGTCTTGTTTTTCTTCACTGTTAATTTTTCTTCCAAACTCACTGTGAGATTGTTGTGAAGACGTTTCTTTTGTCCATTTTTGCTTTTAGGTATCTTCTCTGCTTTTCTGTGTTGGATAAATTAATATGTGATTGCAGCTCCATCCCACATGCTCTGCTGAGATTTATTATCCTGATGTTACTGGTGTTCACTTGCTTGGAATGGTGGTCCTGTTCAATTAATGCCACCTGCTTTTTTGTAGCCTTGTAATACCAAGAAATTACTTGCTGATGATGCCTCAGTGACTGACCTGTCAGTAAAAATGCAATTCTCAAGGACAAAAAATAGGATTTGCAAAATAGTTGCTTGGTTCAGTTGCTGCACTGGCCTCTTCTTATGTCATTATTGTTATGGGGAAGGGGTGAGAGGGAAGTGTCTAGTATAGAATCTAGTGGAAATTGATATATGAGGTTTTTATGGCCAAGATGAATTCATAATGCAGCTAGTTTTTTGATGGAGTTGACCTATGTAATTTCACTGTAGTTTAGTTTCTTCATTAAAAAGAAATCAAAACTCTGCATTTAGAAACCCTTGCGTTTCAAAACTAACCAGCAAAGGCTAGCAGATTAAGGTGAAATAAAATATTCTGAATTAAATTTAAATTAATTTCTAGTTTTACCATTCTAGCACTACATGACTATTCACAGAAAAGAGCTTGTTTTCTTGGTAGATGCTCTATAAATGTTCTGCTCTTGACCCAGGGTGTTGTACAATTAAACCTAACAGATAGCAATCGCATATTTTTGTTGCTAAAGTACAATCAGGAGTACAGATTGAGAGTTTGAGATGGAACAGAGACAAGAAGAGATAGCATGAAAAATGCCGTTCTTCCTATGCAGAAGTGCAAAGCAGCACCAAACTTGTTCATCCACACTTACATGCAACTGGTCCTAATAGCTTTAAAGTATGTTCCATGGAGGTTAGTACAGTAAGGGACTCTTTAGATCAAGGTTTCTCAGAGCAGAAGCAGTGGCTGAATTGTCCTGTTTATTTAAACAGCTGTCTCACTTTACGTTTTACTTTTTGTTTACTGAGTTTGGATGAACTAGGCAATGCTAGCCAAATATAGAATCATAGAATTGTTTAAGTTGGAAAAGATTCATAATGTCATCAAATCCAACTGCTAACCTAGCACTATTGGGTTCAGCACTGAACCATGTCTTTAAATGTCACATCTAAACGTCTTTTAAATATCTCCAGGGATGGTATTTTGGGGTGGCCTGGTTCAGTGCTTAACAGTCCTTTCTGTGAAGACATTTTTTTCAGTATCCAGTCTGGAGCAACTTGAGACCATTACCTCTCGTCCTGTCACTTGTTGCCTACATCCTCCATTCAGGTAGCTGTAGGGAGGGATGACGTCATCCCAAGGGTGGTCTTCTCCAGGCTGAATTACCCCAGCACCCTCAGCTGCTCCTCATAGGACTCAGGCTCCATTGCCCTTCTCTGGGGTTGCTACAGGTCCTCACTATCTTTCTTGTAGTGGGGGGCCCAAAACTGAACACAGCATTCAAAGTGTGGCCTCACCAGTGCTGAGCCCAGAGGGACAATGACTGCCCTGTTCCAGCTGGCCATGCTATTGCTGATATAGACCAGGGTGCCATTGGCCTTCTTGGCCACCTGGGCACAGGTGGCTCATGCTCAGCACCCCCAGGTCCTTTTCCTGGGGTAGCTTTCCAGCCGCTCTTGGCCCTGTCTGTAGTCCTGCATGGAGTTGTTGTGACCCAAGGGCAGGACCCGGTATTTTATGTTGTTGAACATGGTATGAACCTCATAGCACTGGCCTTGACCCATTGATCCAGCCTGTCCAGATCCCTCTGCAGAGCTTTCCTGTCCTCCTACATATCAACACTCCCATCCAACTTGGTGATATCTGGGAACTGACTGAGGGGGCACTTGAACCTGTCATCCAGATAATTGATAAAGATAGTAACCAGGACTTGTCCCATCACTGAGCCCTGGGGAGCCCCTCCAGTGACTGGCCACCAACTGGATGTAATTCTCTCTTGGGCTAGCCATCCAGCTAGCAGACAGGGCACCTGTCCAAACCATGAGCAGCCAGCATCTCCAGGACAATGCTGTAGGAAACAGTGTTAAAGGCATTAAAAACGTTTATGTAGACAGTATCCATAGCCTTTTCCTCATCCACTAAGTCGTTGAAGAAGATAAGGTTGGTCAAGCAGCACCTGCCTTTCACAACCCCATTCTGGCTAGGCCTGATCCCTGGGCTGTCTTGTATGTGCTGTGTAGATTCATACGTTACTTGAAATATACTTCAAGTAACAGTTCTGATTTGCTACTGAAACTTTTTACAGTTATTACTGGTGAATAAATTGGCAGAATTTATTTAAAGAGACAAATTTGATATGGTGTGTTTCTGAATATCTTGGAACATAATACAGCACTGAAGTTTGCTGGAGGTAAGTGATTGCTTTAAAACCATAATGGAATTAATTAAGGAACAGAGAAGTGAACTTTGAATGAGTTTTAAGACCATGCATATTCCAGGTTAAACGATTAATAGTCTGAGCCTGTAGCTGTTACGGCTGAAATGTTTACATAAGTTTAGAAGCTCACCTGGTAGGCAGACTTTCTGAGAGACATCTTCAAAACACCCTTCTTTCAGATTTCCTGTAGTAGACTTCCTCCTTCAGAATTTGTGCTGGCATTCTTGGCCTTGTCTGAGCCTCGTGATACCAAAGTGGCTTTCCTCTCAGCTTGTTTCTTAGCACTAAGTGTTGTAGAGTACCTTTTTTCTTGGGAGGTTTTTTTAAACATAGTCCTCTTCTGGCTGCTGTTCGGAATACTTCAGTTATTACTCTGTGTCCCACAGTGGCTCCATCTATGTTGCTGTCTTGTGGACTTGCTCTCAAGTCTTCTTTTCCTGGGATATACACCTGTATCTTCTCAGCACATGAACAGATCTCTCATCCCCATATGCATACCTTGCTGCTGGGGGAGCTTTTCTGCTGGGGCAGACAAATTCTGGACTGGCATTTTAATGGCAGTTCTGTTATTCAGCTTGAGTTTAACTGCTGTATGTGGGTGTCCATGCACCCTGGAGTTGTGGAGACTGTTTGGCATCATTATACACTGTACACACAGAGAGGGGAAAAAAAGCTTTGCATTGATTTCCTCAGTGACTGAATTTTGTTGGACACAGATGTGCTTTTAGAATCATCCATTCATAGCTAGAGAGTGCTCTGGATGGAAAAGAAATCATGCTCATAACGGGTTATGTTTATTTGCTACCACTCTTAATAGGCAGTCTAAGACTCGGTGTGTCAGCAGCAGTCACATGTATAAATTCACAGCCTCAGCTTCTGAAAGAAGGTAGTTTTGTGGCTCCAGAGAAGGTTCTGTTAAACGAAGCTTGAAATTTGGCTATTGCAATGCCTTAAATGATGTTAATTGGAGCAGCTTATAATGGGAGAGATGGTTTAGTCTTGTGCTGTGATAATTCTTTTCATGTCACCATTGTCTTGGGATTTTTTTCTCCTCACTTTTTTCATTAGTCTTCTTCCTTAAGTGGTCAAAGATCTTGCTATTCTTTCTTTTCTTTTTTGCTTTCTTCACTTTTTGCACTAGCTGAAGCTCAGTCAAGCTATTCCCTCCTTAAGTAGCCCTCTTTACAAAGGCTTGTGAAGCTTTGTGAGCTTGAACTGAACTCTAACGTGCAGAGCTCCTTCTTTAAGCCAGTTTGAAGGAAAAGGGTGGATGATACAAATAGGTAGGACATCCTGCAGGGAATGCCTCAGAAGCTGCATAGTTCAGGTCAGGTGTGTGGAACAAAGTAAGTGTGTTCTTACTGTAAGTGAATTAGGACTGAATGTGTACAAAAGAAATACTTTGAAAGTCAAGATTTGAGTGATGTGTAGTATTATCTCCTTTCTCTCTTAAGGGACAAAAATCAGGTTGGTCTGTTGTACTTGTGGCTGACCCTTCTTAAAATATGTTAATCTACCCATGCAACTTAAGAATGAGGTGAAAATGAGGAAAGTGTGTGAGTGATGCAGGAACCAGTGTTAGTTCTGTAGATTCTCAGTTTTCTTAACCCAAGAAGATTAAATGCAGGTGGAAAGAAAAGTTGTTCTTAAGTTCTGCCTAAAGGCACTGGTTAACTTTACACTAGTATTCTGTGGAGAAACAAAAAAGAATAGTAACAGAACAGATCTGCGTGAATTTGTTTTTTCAAGGAGACAAATTTCTGTGAGTGGGCTGAAGTAACATGTTTGGTTTGAGTACAGTTAGCAGGTCTTGACCCAGTCAAGTAAAAAATTCATTTTTCCCACCAACATATGCATTTGTGGACAGCAGCATTGGTGTTTTATATGTGCTTGCTCCTGCACCACCACATTGGCATGGTGTAGATGGCAGAAGTTACTCTGCTCTTCTGTCACAATGGGTGTTGGCAGGCTCTCTGGCAGTCAAGATACTGTCTCTGATCACATCACCAAATTAATTCGTTTCCTGTGAATCAGGTGACATAAGAG
Organism: Rhabdornis inornatus; assembly: GCA_013397075.1. NCBI lineage: Eukaryota > Metazoa > Chordata > Aves > Passeriformes > Rhabdornithidae > Rhabdornis > Rhabdornis inornatus. Next base: position 138,361 of record VWZS01003358.1, on the reverse strand, counting down.
CTTACTTATCCTTGAATTCTGTTTTATGTTGTGTTGCATTCCTCAGCACATATTGGAAGTTCATTGGAAGGTGTTTATCTGGAAAATTTCCAGGCCACTGTTTTGTCTGACTTCAGTATGATTATTTATTACATGGCTTTTTTTCCACATGATAGCTGAAGGATGGTCATCTGAGCAACATGCTTATTTCAGTGTTTACTGATAAAGCAGAAAAGTATTTTAGTCCATGCTCCTGTTTAGAAAAAGAGCATCAAATTCTAGTATTTATATTATATTTGTGGATAAAACATCAGGGCAGTGGGTGTTATGTTCTTTTGAATTTAAACTCCCTCTGTTTCTGTGTATTAAAAGTTGTTAGGAAAAGATGTTTAAAGGTTTTACTTATATGGATATTTATTTGATTGTAATCTTTCAAGAGCCTGCTATTAGATTCAAGTCACTGGAGACCTCTGTTAAGTTCCATCTTGACAAGCATCCACATCATTGCTCGGAGTTGGTGCTCCTTGATCAAAAGCTTGTACATCAAAAGATCCCTGCAGCTTCATTACATAAAATTTGTCTTTTATTTGTTAGAGTTTTAATGGGGGTATTGCCTGTGACCATTCTTTGGTCATTAACATGTAGAGAGTGAAATCCCAAATTCACTGAATGTGGTGGCAGAACTCGGGATGAATTTAGTGTGACCTTATCCATGTGCAGAGCCAGAGCAGACTAGCAGTGTCCCCATGTGTTAACCTCTCCACTGAAGGGAAAGAGAAGCTCCTCCTGTAGAATTCACACTCCTCTAAGCTGTAAGTGCATTGTTGCATGGTTCTTTCTGGTTTCAGACTTCAGAGGCATTTAATTTACTCAAGGCTGGAGAAAAATAATCTTCATTGTTATTTCCAATCTTAACAGCGTTGCCAATGCCCTGCCAGAATGTGTGCTACAGATCATTGTTTGGAGAAGGGTCTGTTTCTTTCTCTGTTGGAATGTGTATTTAAGCAGGGCGGCGCCTTGGCTGTGCCATTGTCTTCCTCTTCTGAGCTTTGAGTGTCATCTTGTGCTTTGGCGATTTTGCCACTTATGAACAGGGTTTGAAGGCATTTCTGTAGTTCTGGAGAGCTTGCAGATTTTGGCGCTGAAGTCCTGGAGTGAAATAGAATAGTTGAAAGCAACATTGCTTTATTGTTGTTCCCCATGCTGCTGCTGCTGAGCAGGAACAGGGGAAGAAGGGTAGGTAAGCAAAAGAGCTAACTCAACTGTAGGGCTGTCTGCTGCTGAAGTTGTGGTGCTGTGTGGATGTGGTTTGGGGCCTACTTACTACCAGCTCTTGCCACCTGCTAAGTGGCCTGGTTTTATGTTTGCTTACTTGCTTTTGTAGAGAATGGGTCTTCTTTCCTCATTACTCATCAACAACCAGTGGATTCAGAAAAGAATGAACTCCGAAAGCCGTGGGTGCTTAAGCTTGCTTTCAGCATAGAATGCATTAAAGTAAACGTGAGCTGCTCACCCTGAATCTGTCAATTTTCGTGATTTTTTTTTCTTATTTTTTTGTGGCAAGAGGTGGTCCAAGCCCTGCTATTACATAATATTTTCAGCAGTTTCCCAGGAAGTCATAATATGATGTAGTATATGCATGTAACAATTGTTGACCACTCAATGAATTTAAAGGCTGTTGCATCCATGTGAATGTTGCACTTAGAAATAACTGTTAGGAGGCTCCAAAATATGACAGCCTCCAGATGTATGAACGGACTGATCCCTTTGTTTAGATTATGCACCACAGCTGATGCCTAGATTAGTGTTGGCTGGACAGAGTTATGGGAGACTTGTCTGGTTTCCACAATGCCATGTTTATATTTCAGTTGGATTTTTCCTTCAAAACTGACCTCCCTATGACCTATTTGAGCTATGTCCACTAGGATGCTGGTTTTAATGTGTCTGCAGCTACTTTCCTTTTGGCGTCTAATGGAACAGTGTTGTCATTTTCACACTTTTGGACTATTAAGCACAATCTTTTAAACTTAACTGTGGATTATCTGCTTCAACATATAAGCACCTAGGTAAAACCAAGCTTGTGAAGTTCTTTGCCCCACAGCTGGCATTTTTTCTGATTGGTTAAAACAGCATTTTGGTTATAGACCTTGTCAGGCTGCTACTTGTCAGTTGTTTTCTTCTGTATATAGAATAAAGTTCAGTCCTTTGCACAGTGCTTTTTCTGTCTACAGATGACGGTGTGTATATATGTGGCTCTAGCTGCTCTATTTCAGAGCTCAGCAGGATCTGAAATGCAGAATTTTATCAAGAACTTCATTCTTCTTTGTATATACTATACAGTTATATGCATTTTCTCAGCCATCCTTATTTATCCTCATTATTTCTCTTATTTTTCTTCAGTATTTCAACCTTTGGTTCTTTAAATTTCTCTGATCTTCGCTACCTTGCAGTATGCAGGAAGTCTTGCCCCATTTATGTTTGTGAGTTACTCTTCCTGGGAGAATCTGAAGAAATCAGTAAAACTTCTTAAGGTCTGCATGACAGTTCTATAATAAGAATGTAGTCACCTCTCAGAGTTCAGAAAAATAAACATGCACAACATTCATTAATACTTAAGAAACCATATGATTTTCTACTCTTGATGCTTTGCTGGAGTGGAAGATTCCCAAGACGGTGCCTCATGACAGGAAACTCAGCGCCTTAAAGTGTGGTATCTGTGCTGAGAATGCTTGCCATGTTATAATGGTCCCTTCATTTCTGTGCCCATGAATTAAGGAGAACAGGAAAATATTTTACTCCAGTTTTGCATAATCTGTGGTATTTTATTATCCACTCAGATTATGCCAAATATGACTGATGAATACCATATACAATAAATTATATTCACCCTTGCTGTTAATTGAATGACTTTTGACTTGGAGTAGTTTTTCATTGTACAGTGTAGGAAAAATAGATGGAATGGAATTGAAAGGAGCAGCTGTTAATTTAGAATTTCAAAATAAAACATTTTTCTTGATTCCTTTTCTGCTGTGTAAACGTAGCTTAATCTGTAAATACAATTTACTTGTTCTTGGTTTTACTCTGTTATTTTCATTTACTATCACCTCAGTTACTATAAACAGACTGATTTTTGGCAGAAGTAGTAGTTTCATGAGGTAAAAAGTTCTTTATGGAAACTGCTGACCATATACATGTTTTGATGTATGGAGAATTTTAATTTTGGTTTTTAGAATGAATGTCTTGGCTTTAACTTCTGCTTGGTTTTGGGAAATTTAGTTATTTCAGCGCTTGAGCAAAATATACAAGAGGTAAGGGAATGAAGAGAACCACAACCTGACACTTTCTGCAAAGGTGCTGCTTCTTTAGAGAATTGTACTGAACTTAATTCCAGCTTCAAATATACAAGTAATCATTGTGTATTTGAAACATCTGTATTTTGCTCACGTGCAAGCAGATGTGCAGTGTTGTACACACGTATACCTGAAGCTGGAACTCGGTCCTTAGACTGTAATACAGTCTTCTTTTATTAACAGTGAGATAAATTAAAAGAAACAGTCTTCTGTTGTTTACCACTATGATGCATTTCTGCTTTTCGGTCAGTAATCAAAAGTTAAGTGCAGCAAACTAGAAATGAGCACTGTTGAGTCAAGTTGTATGATTTTTTCCCCTGTTAAATCATTGCTTAAGGGTTTCTGGCCCCTAGCTCAGGAATCCTGCCCAAAAATGCCAGATGTATTACACAGTCAAGTATTGCAATGTAAATAGTGTTCTGTGCCATGAGAGCAGGGTGGTCCATCTCTTAGTCAAAAAAAAAAAAAAAAAGGCAGAAAAGGGGAAAGTCCACATGCTCTGAAATAAACAGTAGTTGTAGTGTTATTTCTGGTTTTGGCTGCACAACCAGTATTTTGGAGCTGAAAGAACACAGACAAATTAGTACTTTGGACTAACACAGAACTGAAGCTGAGATGCTAGAAAGCAAGATGTGTCTTGGCTGAGGGTCTATAATGTAGTCAAGCAGGCAATGTAATAAGTAAAATATTAAAATAAGGGCCATTGCTGACAGGCAAAATGTGTTACTTTACCTTACTGTGAGCAGCAATCTCTTGCACATGGAAGTGAAGTGGACAAAGGATGGGAAGTTGGGAAGGCGCAGACATAGGGATCTTCTTGACCTCATGCTGTGACTGGGTATACTACTGGACCTTCTGAGCATAAGCATTGCTGAGCTGTCCTTGTTTTTAATTAAATTCCTTGGCTGTATATTAACAATGATTTACCTTCCAGTGTGCTTACCTTATTCAGATGCAGTAGTGGATATAGAAGGTTTATTTGCACATTTTTCTATTTTGTGTATGAACATGCCATTTCATAACACTGTCAAATGTTGAAAAGAGATTCCATAAATCTAAACTGAAAGGAAATTGCCAAGAGTAATGCCATAATCAGATTTACGTTTTGGTTATCTGACAAATCTGTGAACTGCCATAGCTTCTTTGGGTGTGTGCAGAGGAGAAGGGGGGTTATAGGAACTTACTTGTGTGGTAAACTGTATTTAAATAGCTTCAGGAATGTAATCCAATTGCAGATCTTGGTGTAGTCTCCCCAGTGTGATACTCAGAAGAAAGATGAGCTTTAGGGATTCATTAAACACCTCCCTTTCTGCTGACACTAAGTATTAAAAAAAACCCCAAACCCTCATTCATTACAACTTTATTTATTTTTTGTTTCTAAGTTATCTTTTCTGTAATGATAAAACAAGTACTTAAAGGATATACTTTATTGCACCAGTTCTTCTGGTGAGTATTTCCTGGGCATTTTCTTATTTGCCTCTCAACATGGGCCTCATTCTGATTTCATTTACACCAGTCTTCACTGACTTTTCAAAGGGTTCCCATAGTCAGAAGAGATGAGAAGCCCTAGCTGTTTAGAAGCTGATGCTGTTTAAGCAGTAGATAATAGGAAATGCAGTATTCTAGTGGAAATTATTAAGATCAAGAAACAAAACTTAAAACATGTTTAGTATGACTTCCAACTGTAGATAAAAGGTTGAGAGAATTGTGAGCAGGTGTAAATATCTATTAAACTGCTCTATCTAGAGATTTGGGGAAATAGGATGACCTTTTTCTTCTTTTTTTTTTTTTTTTTAATAGGCTACAGTTTCACATGGCTTGCAAAAGAAATCTTTCTCCCTTTTTGTTTCCCACACCAATTGATTTATCATTTTGCTTGCAAGCAGACTTAGAATGTTAGGGCAGGAACACACTCACTTTTTTCTCGTAACTTTTTTGTTGCGGACCGAAACCAGTTGACTTGAATAAATTTTTCTGTGGTCTGAATGAAGCCAGCAACGTGGAAAAATCTTGCCATTCAGAGCCGTCTGAATGTACATTTCAGCCACACAGTAAGCTGTATTGGTAGGCAGTGGACTGCTAAATACAACCATTTTTCGCAGCAGAGAGTTAGACAGGTGATTAGCATAATTAGCACAGAGTAGGCTATACATATGGTAATGTTAAGTGTGTAAATGCCAGCTGCGGTGTAAAATTTATGTCAGGGGTCGACAGGGCTGTGCGAAAGTATTGTGTTACAGCTGCAGGTCAAAGCCTCCATTGCTTTAGCCCCTTTTCTCTTGTCGGTGAATGCGCTAAACAGAAGAGAAAGACAGAAATATAACAGATAAGGCTTTGATTGAACAGCCTGGTTCTGTGCAAGGCAGACTTCTCTTAAACCCCCTCTTCCCCCCCACCAATTGCCCCAAAACTACACATGCAAAACAAAAGTCTTGCTCTTTCATTATAGATTTTATTTTGCATCATGCCAGCTATAAAAGTGTTGCAGTCTTTGAGTGATGTCATTATGATGGGATGAGGGGAATCTTGCTGGGGGGGAGGTGGGAGCAGTACAAGGTGGGTAATTATGCTTTAAAGAGCAAAAACAAACAAAAAACCCCTTTAATTCACCTTCTCCTTTCTTCAATCCAACGCTCTTTTTTTTAAGGTCTCTGTTACTGCACTTAGGGGGGTAGGAATTAAATAGTCTGAAGGTGACAGCTTTAAACGTAGTAAAATCTCAACAGTGCAACAATCTTGGAGCTGCATNGTTGACAGAATATAGTTCACACCACACTGACCTTGTGATGAAACTTCCTCGCGGCCGCAGGGGGTCCTTATGAATCGGCCCCTAATCCAGCTAATCCCGCTCGCAACAAAATCGTGAAAGTGGCTCCCAGCGATGTGTGTTTCCCTGCGCAGATGCCGCGGGAAGGAGCGGCGTTGGGAACGCACCAGCGCCTCGGGGCCGGGGCGGCCTT
>VWZS01003358.1:114253-131725 GCA_013397075.1 Rhabdornis inornatus | reverse complement strand
TATTCCCCAGGTTCCTCCCACCTCCTAAACCACTAAATTCTTTATAAATTAAAAATGAGTAATACGGGTTTCTTGTTTTAAAGGAACGCAGCGTTGAAGGGTACACATATTTTTAAGCATCTGAGGGNGGCTGGGGCCGGCTCCTGGCGGGGCCGGCTCCAGGTGGGACCCCGCCTGTGCCCCCGCCTGTTCCCCTGCGGGGCGGCTGGGTCCGCTCGGCCTCCTCCCGCCCCACAGCTGGGGGCCGCCGCTGCCCTGGACCTCCGCACTGGGCTCCGTCCTGAAAAACCACCGGCACGGTCACAGTGGCCCAAAGCAGAAGATAAAAGCCATGCTGATAGGTGTGCTTTTGTTCGGCCTTTTTTCCTGGCCTTTCCTGCTTCAGCATAAACCTGGCCATATGGTCGCACGGTCAGAGTGTCTGACGGTGATCTCTGAGAGCATCCCGCACAAAGTGAGACGCGCTCTGTCCTGCTCGCTGTGCAGGGCGAGCGAGCGGTGAAAAATGGGCCTCCTGACAGATGCAGCGCGGCCTCGGGAGCTGGTGGCCACTAAGAAATACCGAGGTGGGGGACGCTGTGACAGACAGCAGGTTCGGTGCTGGGGGGAGCGCTGACCTGACCTGATTGTGTCCAACAGTGAGAGCAGTTCTGCTTCAGTGCAAAGCCATTCAAAAGGAAGCTGCTTAGGCAGCAACAGATGGTACAGCAAGCAGCTGGTAGGGAATACTTGAAAGGAACTGTACCCTGTGTCCTAACATGCTAATTCCTTTAATTTTTCTGTTGGTTTTGCCATCTCCTGAAAGTGCTATTTAGGAAATAATGTCCCCTAAAAGCTTCTGGATGCAAGCAGACTTAGAATGTTAGGGCAGGAATACACTCACCTTTTTCTCATAACTTTTGCATCTGTTTGCATTGCTGTTTGCTGCTCCTTTAAAAGAAATTGCATTCAAAGTTTGTGCTACTTCATGTACAGATGAAATTTGTGCTATCCCAGGAGTACAGATGAAAAGACCTAAAAATGCTGCTTTTAACCACACAGGAAAACAATTGCATATTTGAGGAAAGGGCACTGAGAGGTTAAATGAAAAGTTTGGCCTAGAGGAAAGCTGGCTGCTGTAGAGCAACACGGCAAATTGTTTGTAGCATACTACCCAGCAGAAGCTCTTATTCAACCTAAAGTAACTTTAAGAAATTATATTCAGCTGTTTTGAAATCCTTAGCTTTAAACCTTGAACCATTCGCGGCAGAACTCCTCTAAACTTAGCCACTTCCACGTACAATTGAGGATTTTTGCCTGTTTTGAAGCATGCTCAGCTGTTATCTTAAATTACTGAAGAATAAAACTTCAGCTTGCATCTCATGGGGTATATACTGTTATGTAACCAAAAGAAACTGTTGGGAGAATTGTAATAATCTGTATTAGCTGCTAAAGGCAGTCTCCTTGATATCTAGGAAAAAACAGAGTCTAAGACACTGTTGCTACTTGAGCCATAGATTTCGGTGGCTGGGATTCTCCACTGAAAGCTGTGGTTTAGTTGAGGCTTGAAGGGACCACGTCTTTGGAAGGAAGGATAGTTTGCTCTCTGTGGCCATTCATTCCTCAGTTTCTTTGTTGGGTTGGTCAACAAGGATGCCCGTTGTGACAGTGCTATTCTATAATGTGGACACCTGCCCCGTAGAAAATGGACTGAGACCACCAACTCATTTCACGTAAGTTAGCAAACAGCTGTCAGATGGTAAACAACTTGTAGTCACTATTGTTCCTGGCTGGATTAGAAACAGTGACCCAGAGGTGAACAGCTCATATCCTGTTACCAAGGACATGTGTCGCAGCTCAGTAAGCAGCCACTGCATTTTATGTTTAATTGAAAAGTTTCAATTGCATGTACCAGTTTGGTACATTACTGTATGTTTCAAAGCTGGTTGCATATTGGTTTTGCTTTTTTTTCTTAAGTTTGTGCTGTTTAATTTGTTCATTTTGGTTTGCTGTTTTTTCCCTTTTCCAGTCTCTCCACCTGGATGGATCCCAAGCAAGAAAGCAAAATGTCTCTTTTTCTTTAGCAATCTGTCTGTTTTACCCAATCAGAAAGAATATTTTTCTGCCTATCGGCAATGCAGATGTATACATATAAAATCGGCTTTTAGCCGATTTTTAGAAAGAAAAGGTTTTAGCTCCTAAAATTGCAGGAGGGGTTTCCCACTACAAGCACTGGCAGCTGTTGTTGGGCTCTCTTCCTGAGTATTCAGACAGCTTTGTGTCCTTGTCACAGCTCTAAACTTTATCATACTGTGACAGAATGAAAAGGCAACTTTGATGTGTGTTTTTATTTTTGCTATTCATAATTGTGTCAGCATTAACAAAATTTGTAACAGCAACACTGGAGTCATCCCCAGCATGTGTAAGGAGTAACTTAACTCATATCATATGATGGTTTGAGAGATAAAAAAGCAGCCTTTTGAAGTGCATTGTTGTTGGGTGGTTTTTTGTTAGCTTTTTTTTTTTTTTGCATTTGTAGGTTTTTATCTTTGCCTTTTTTTTTAAACCACCCCCACTTTTTTAAAAGAAAAAATGAAGAACCTGGTGTTATCTTATTCTCAGTGTGATAGAAATAGTTCAGATGGCCATATTGCTTTTACAATATCCTAATGTTGTTGGCACTAAAGAGATACTGATATTGGTTATATCTTCTCATGAGGATGTGATGATGTTCTAGATGGTGTCTTTTTGTTGGACGGTATAACCAGGGAGAAAGATAAGTGTAGTGTCCACCTGTGTGTTGGGAAGGGAGATGGTAGGGTGCAGGCTGTTTTAACCTGGGCAGGCACAACAGCTGCTCCATGAGTGCTGTATAGATGAAGAAATGTGTATGCAGCACATGCTGTGTAAGAAAACCTAGACATACACAGCATGCAATTTCTGACTGCCTGTAGTGCAGTGCTGGCACAGATCGTGTCAAGTTACATGATTAATATGATATTTTTTTATTGAGCTGCTGCACAGCCCACCGAATGACCATGTAATCTCTTTAAGATGCTGATTGTTAACCAATCAGCTGTGTTCTAGCTCTTGTAAGCTCACCATTTCTCAACAGATTTTTTTGCTAGGTCAGTTTCATTCACTTTCTGTGAAGTCTTTATTTTGCATTACGCTTTTATGATGTAATCCTGATGGATTTATGACAGCCATCCTTAGCATCATTAGATGCATGATAGATAGTATCCCAGAGAAGTTAATACATTCAGAGATCAACTATGTAAACCAGTAGCGATTGTGACTCTGCAAGCAAAAGGCATTTTAAAAGTTTGAAGAAGTGGACATTCCAACCAGTCTCATTTCTGCTACTGACTGAACTTGTACTTCCACAAGGTGTTTTGCACTTTCTCCCAGCAGATGGCTTTGCGTGTCAGGGCTAGAGAATGGTAATTCTGAGGAAGGTGCTGTCTTCCCTGCTCTTCTGTCAGGGTGCTGGCTAAAACTGTCTGTGTTCAGAAAAACTATATTCTGTTGCTGACAAAGAGCAGCACCAGACAAGCTCAAACATCCGAGAGAACATGGAAGACAGAACTCCCTAGAGAGCAACAGGAAGCTTTAAATCAAAAGGCCATTATTTTTCTGTGCCCAGTAAGAGACAGGATAGTATTCATATCTGCCATAGAACTTCAACTCCGTATATCAGTTTCTTTATAGGAGGTTTCAATCCTGTGTGAGTAGTATTTGGCTGCTGTGTTTTTTTCTCATGAGGTCTGTGTTCTTTAGCAGTAAAACCAGAGATTGTCACTGTGCTATTAGGTACTGCTTTCTGCTCTGTGTGCTTGTGACCTGGTACCCAGTGAGGGTGGAGAGGCAGAGCTGTGTCTCGCAGGCTTATCTGTGTTCCGTTGTGGTGGACTGAAACTAGCTTCATCGCTTAGTGTTTGAGTAACACCTGTATACGTGTGTTACAGAGGTGCACATGGCAGCAGCACTCCATGAGGAAGTGGGGTAGAAGAAAGCCCTTAATGGCAGTCAAAGCTGAGAGAGATGGGCTGGGTGCAGGGTGTTGGGTATGAAGTTCCTTATTGCTTCCCATCCTGGCACAGAAAGGATGCTGAGGGTGCTGAAGGGTGAGAAGCCAGGATGGAGGTGGGATGTCTGTTCTCCATGTAAGTCTGGCATCTTTGTCTGTACACTGCTGCTTTTTGGGCTGGTTGGTGAAGGCTGAGATGCCAGTGAACATGCTGGAATATTATTCAGTCTTTATATATGGTCACTGAGTTGTAAGGGGGTTTTATCTCCTATACCTCTTGTTGTAGTGATAACAGCTATTGCAAAATGTAGAGGTTCCCTGCCTTGGCTATTGCTCAGGCCATAAAGTAAGCACTGCAAGGGATACTTATCCATACACATGACTTAGCAAAAAGGTGAGCATCTTTCGAAGACATAAAAACGTTGTTTGTGTGAGTGCATGACTATTAGAGGTATGATTCTATTGGTTTGAGTTGTCACTTCCCAATGTTGCTGAATTGCTCTAAAGCTACATGTTTACAGTCCTGAAAAAATTTCAAAAGGTGATGTTGCTCAAACAAAGCAGAATTATGTCTGCCCCTCAGGTGCTTAAATGGAAACACCTTGAGGCCCATAGTCTTCAGAAGGGAGGTTCTCCAGAAAATTCTGTTCATGTACCTAAAATTTGTCCTAGAACTTTGGCTCCAAAACCAGTAGTTTCCAAGAGGAAACTTGGCTTTGGTTTCTCAAAGTCTGTCCTCCACATTGGTAGGCAAGCATTTTTATCCCAAATGTTTGTCTCTCAGGAATGTTCTTTTTTAGAGAGAGCTTGCTGTCTACTACGCTTCTGGTTGCGTGGTTGTGCACAAGGTAACTATTGAATGGTTAATAGAGGTAGTGTTCATGTCCAAGAAAAGTAAAGAAACCTCGGGCTCTGTGATGCAATTCCAGTAACCTGAAATGCAACACTGTAAGACACCCTGAAAAATAATTATTTCATGCCTTTAGAGCCACTGGACAGTAAATTAATAAGCAGTGACTTCTGGCTATCACTCGTGGCTTGATCTAGCATTGATTTCTAAGTGTGACAGAAGTCAAATTTACTCCTTAGGCTGCTTAATGTGGAAGTGACTGCAGTGGGGGATTCCAGACTTCTTTGTAAACACGTTAATATAATGCCATGTACATTTTGGCTTTGGTTGTGAGAAAGGTGTAGGTTAGACTGGAATTCTCAGTGAAAATGAGCACTTGATGAGCTGAATGACACAGGAACTTCAGAATGGGTACTAAGTCAGTGGAAGGAAATGTGTCAAAAATTGTGCCAATGAAAACAAGCACAGTCTCATTCTTATGTCATTGAAGGGTACATCAGTGTTATGCACCAGTCTTAGTGCAAATGTACACCAGAGACAAGCAGTTTTGGTTTTCTGGGTTCCTTCTCAAGGTACACTGAAGCATTTTAATGTGTGATGACTGAAACATTAGGACTGTGACCGCAGTGTTGAGATCTAGAGCCTTTCAGGCTTAGATTCAGGTCTGCCTCAAGTTAAGGATGACTAAAACTTGTTACCACCTGGCAGCTCTTGGGGGAGGGAGACGCTGGTCCTTACATGGTTCTTAGCAGCCCAACATCCACAGTAGCAATTACTGCTGACTTCAGGCCCTTCAAAAGGGCAAAGAATTACCTTGACCAGCTTTTGTTCCAGTTTGATGGGGAGGCTCAGATGTGTGTTTCATGGTATGGGATGATGACTTGCTCAAGGCAGATCTGAAGTGTTCTGGCAGAGAGCTAAGAGGGAAGCCTGTGGATATCAGAGAGGGTGAGGAGGAGGAAAACACTTTCCTCTTCTCTGGAAAATCAGCTTTTTAACAATAACTAACCCTCAGCAATAGAGATGCTGTCAGTTGCACTGTTTCATGTTGGGCAATGGCCTTCAAATACTTCCTTGAGGATTAGAAATGGATACATTAAATGTGAAATAATGCCAGGACACTGCTGTTACTGCTTTGCTGTTCTTTTTGGGTTTTTTTCTTAAAAAAAAAAAAGCAGATAAATCATACAGATGGCATGGTATCTCATTTTTAGTAGGCAGACACCCGTGACACTGCTCAAGGGGTAGTGTACAAGTGACTGCACTGTGTTACCACCAGCCATGAGACAATGCATTGCCTTGCTACTTAAATAATCTTCAGATTATGGGAATTTTTGCCACTAACTCAGCCATCTAGGTACTTAATCATAAGGTATTTTGTAGTAAAAGACCAGAATGCCATCAAGTGGCTTTTGGTATATCAAAAAAGGACATGTGATATGTGGATTTTTTTCATCAGAATATTAAAGTGAGATGGTTCTGTCTTTGATAAGAAACAGAATTGAAAGTATGTATGCCATACATAAAATTTCTGTTAGTAACATTTTGAGTTTAAAATGTTATTGTCACCAAGCAGAAGAAAACAGAATCCATAAAGGAAAACAAGGGAAACCACGAAACACCAGCTTTTTGGCCATTGATCATATATTCCATTATATTGTTCATCCTGTGGTATGGAAATACTATCATGACTATAATGCTGCTGCTTTTTTTTTGCTTTTTTTTGCTTTTTTTTTTTTTGTTTTTTTTATTTTTTCAACAACTGTAAGGAACTACTTTCTGCAGAATGTGTGAGTCTTGCAAGTAGCATATATCCAGCACAGTGAGGCCAGAGGCTTCAGGTGCATTTCCATGACAGTTTTGGTGGTTTCTCTCATAGATTTTTGCACTGCTTGTGGATAATCTGGGGAGGAAAAAAAAAGCAACAAGAGGCTTGATTTTAAAATAATTAGTGTTCAGCTAATTCTGCTGATGGTGTAGGTTGAAATATGTGAGTATGGCAGCCTCCAGTGATCTTTGCAAACTTTTAATTGAAATAAATTGAAGCATAACTGGTAAAAACTTACTCTGTTTTGGTTTTTCCTTCCCTTTTGCTCTCTTTTACTTCTAATATGTTGAAAGACCACTGATGTGTCCACTTGGTTCTGCTCTGTCCATATGTTTTAACATGACCTGTCTTTGCAGATGAAGATTCTGTCAATGTATATTTATGGGCTTTTTTATACCTGACTGATATTTTATATGTTGTATAAAATATTTGCAATATTTGGAGTTACTTTTACTATGTTTGGCTGAAGAAATGTAGATAATGGACCTATCAAAGGAATAGTTAAATGGTGTAATGCCTTAAGAAGAATGTGAAGCAGATCTGTTTCTGGGTTCTGGAATCTGTGCCCAGCTTCTTGGGTGGTTTTGCTACTCCTGGTTGAAATGTTAGAACAGGAAAGAACAGCTTCTGTTCTGATGACTGACTTGCGTGATACAATTTTGATTAGCTAGATCTGCCTTGTTCAGTGAAGTTAACATGGTTTGACAGGACCTTGATTAGGAAGCAATCATCTCTGTTGATAGTAAACAGTTGGTCACTTTCAGTAGAGATGGGTATGACCTACCCTTTGTCTTGCATGAAGTATGATTTGTTGGTTCAAGTTCTGGTTAAATTCAAAAGGAAAGTGTGGGTGGAATGGGAAAGAATATAGTACCAGGAGTAGAAGTTTATGGTAGGCTCCACAGTCATCGTAACATTGGGGCTTTATTGCCTTGACTGGCATTGAGAGACAAAAGAGGGAGAGAGTAATTTTGTCTTTGAAGCACTTGCAGTGTAAAGGGTTGTGAAAGAAAGGTTTGGTTACAAGACATTCGGAGTAGGACAATTCTGCTCCCTTATTTCCCATATTCCTGAAAGATGAAGTAAAATTCAAGTATCAAGGACGACTGGTTGGTTGAATACTGTGGAGAGACAGCAGTGAGCATAAGCGTGGGGCTGATGAATGAAAATATTTTTAGAGTTTAAATCTGGATAAGAATTAGCAGTAGTTTTTTGTTACCATGCAAATGCAGTCTCAATGATAGTGTGTCCTGTCCCGTCACTGTGGTGAGAGTGACATTTAAAAGTTCTAAAGGGACTGTAGGTAAAAGGTTGTACTTAGATTGTTTTGTTTTGTTTACTGTGTGCTAGTCTCTGTTCCATGGTATATAGGAGGTAATCCCACACGAGACAGGCTGAAAAAAAATTGTGTGTGTTGTGGAAACACTTATTTCTTCAAAGAATTCTTGAATAAGAAATTAAGCAATGCTTCGTGCCAGAATGTCTGTATCGTTTAATTGTTGAGGGTCTCATTCTGACAGCTTTATGCATGCAGGGGCCCAGCTTCTTGCCTGGTGGTCGTTTTAGCCCCAGGGGTGTTACGGGTGGGTTGAGGGCCCAAGTGATTGAAAAAGTATGTCCCTGTTTGGGGTTGGGAATCTCATCTCCCACTCTGCCAACTGGTTATGGATCAGTCTTCTGTTATATGACCCAGGAAGAAATAAATATACATGCTTAATTTCTGTTCACACTGTTGCAGAACTAAACTTTGGCAGTAATTCAGATCACCAATGTTAAGCTTACTAGGACTGAGCAAAATGTAACAAATTAGATCAGATCTGTAGCTTGGATTTACATTCTTGTCCTCCTCATCTGGATGTGGTCTTGATTCACCTAATAGGCTGAATTAATTGACATTGCCTCCCACATGCATTGGCTAGAGAGACTTCAGGGGAGGTTACATAAAGTATATGAACTCAGGCTGACTGGGGTTTTTGTAGAAGGGAAGACAGTTTTCCATTCTTGTGCAATGTTTTCTGGCAAGGCAAATTGTGTATGGCTCCCTCTAGAGCCTGTCGACTCCGCAGTCTCCCTCTGCCTCTTTTCTTTTTCTTTTTTTTTTTTTTTTTCCCCTCTCACCATGTTTTAATATGGAGCACACCGTTTGGCTCATGTGGGTTTAGAAACAGATGTTGCACATGAACAATCTCCTGCATCACAGCATGTTAAGCCAGGTACTGGGCCACTGGGGTAAATTAGCTGTAGACAGACCTTTCTGCTACGCTCATACTGCATCTCTTTATATGAACTTGGCATTTTTTCTTTTTTTATATAAGGCTGAAAGAAATACTTCTGCTCACTTACTCTTTCCCGTCTCTCTTTTTTTTTTTTTTTTTAACTAAAGAAAAACATTTGCCTTCTATCTTTGCCAAATTACTTAGTAGAAGAGTAAATTAAAGCCATTTATCTTGAAATGTGCTTTTGGAGGAGACTGTTTATACAAGTGTAAGAAAGTGTAACTAGTATTTCTTCTGGTCTGCCAGGTAAAGTTTTTCCTTTTTTCTTCCTCTTTTTTGATTTTTACACGTGGGGTATTGGTTATAATGTAGAAAAAACAGAGGCTCCGGTTTATGCATCAGTGTTTCAGTACAGTAGCAGTAAAGGTATTGTAATGAGGAATGTGGGGTTTTTTTCAGAGATACTAAAAGCTGTTCTTCATTTCAGAGTTACACTGTGATCAGTTTGAGAAAGAATGGGCCCTGCACACAGTCAGGGTTTTCTGAGGGGAGAGTGCTCATCAAGAGAATGCAGAATAAGCAGGTTATTGATTACTGGCTAATGCAAAGTGCTTAATATTTATCCATCAGTTGGTGGACGAGTGAGCCGGGAGTTAAATTACACACGGCAGAAGATTGGAGAAGAGGCCATGTTCAACCCCCAGCTCATGATCCAGACTCCACAGGAAGATGGTGCTAATGTACTGACAACAGAAGCACTCCGACAGCACCTTGAGTCTGCACTTCAGGCCAGCAGAGTACATGTCTATATGTACAACAGGTGAGGGGAAAATGAAAAGCTTTCTTTATCATATATAGCAGCTGAAAAATGGATGCGTGCTTTCTGCCATGTGTTTTTAAATGGTTAGCACTTCTGAGCCTTTCTCTTAGGGCTGTGTTTTGATTTGAGTGTTACTGGTTTCTGATAGCTTGACATTGTGGCATGATAGCAGTGATAAGTTGGCATTTAACAAGTAAGATGGGGTAAGTGGTGTTGGAAGGGATTCTGAGAGCACCCATATGAGGTGAGCTACAGCATGCAGCATTTCTTTAGGTAAAGGAATGATGTCTGTGGTCTTAAACCTTATGGATAGGATTCCTAACATTGAAAATACTTCCACATATTAGAGTTGAATTAACTTGCTAATATCTTAATGAGGTACATAATGGCTGTGAACAGTGGCACAGGCTAGTGTTCTTCCAATTGTTTGGCTGTAAAGTGAAATGCAGGTATGTTGGAAATGGCAGTGGGTGGAGTAAAGGCTGTTTAGTAACAAAGACAGCAGAATATGCCTTAAAGAGTGTCTGTGGCCCCGTACTGATGGTTGGGAGTTGTGTGTTGTCCAACAGAAAAGTAATAATTGTGCACCTCAGGAAGGTACCAGCACAGAGCTAGGATGTCTCCCTGAAAAAATGGTTCTTCCAGGGTTACTACTACTGCTACGGTGTGATGTGTCTAGGAGTCTGGCCTGTGAGGCACAAAGCTCCCTATCTTTCAGCAGATCTTTTCAGCACACCCAGCTGGTTCCTCCATGAGCTACTGCTAAGGCTCCAGTTATCTTTTATGTCGCTCCTGCCCTGTTTAAGTCTTTAGAAACCATGGTAGTGGAAGTTGTAATACAGCTGAAATAGGAAGGCAGGAATCTTAATGGTTTATTTTCTTCTCCATGTCTTGGTCAGCTGGCTATATTTGAGTCCTCTGAGCTGGAGGTGGCTTTTCTCTTACTGGTGTCACTAAGTGATATCCTGAGTCACAAGCAGTCTCATGTAAATGAGACTGACAAAAATACAATGTGTGTTTTTGTCCCATTACCATGTGTTGACTAGCCTGTATGTACAAAGGCACCTCCCTTATTTTGAATGAGTTTTACAGAGAATATGGAAACAACTGAAATAAAGAAAGGCTTTTTTTTTTTTCTTGTGAGATCTAGTTTATCTGTTTTCAAGAACTTTTGGCGTACTCAATGATTTGCTGCCTGAGGCTAGTGTGTGTATATGAGTCACATGTTTAAAAGTCTGTTGCATACATTTTCAGAATAACTTCTCAGTAATTGTGCAAGAAGAAAATATTTATCCCTCATCTTTCTTACAGACAGTGGAAATTGGAACATTTGTGTTACAAATCAGGAGAACTCATCACAGAAGCAGGTTACATGGACCAGGTATGTGTAGCAGGCATTTAATTACAAGGTTTGTGTATTTTCATGATTCAGCTTGTGCTGCTTTGATTATATTCTAGTGTGACTGTGTTTTTCCTCTTTCTAATTTTGACAGATCATAGAATATCTTTATCCTTGCCTAATTATCACTCCTTTGGACTGCTTCTGGGAGGGAGCAAAACTACAGTCAGGAACTGCCTATTTATTGTAAGGATGCTTTTTTATAACTTTCTGGTCTGACTCTCTTTATTTGTATAACTGTGTACAACTTTTCGGTTGCATTTCCGTTGTGTATTCAGATTCTAATTTAACAGGAAAAATAAAATACAAAGTGTAGTGTCTCTATATATAAAAAAAAAAGCATTTTAATTTAACACAAGGCTTACCTGTTTCTATGAGGTTATTTGTAAACCTCAATTTCAATCTTCTGTTATTTTTCCAGTGCTGCTAGCATGCAAATCAAAATGTAAATTCTGAATTGAAGTTTTAAGAATTTTATGCTCTGCTTTTTTTTTTTTTTTCCCTCCCCTCCCCTGGAGCAAAGTTGTCTCTGGTGGATTTTTTTCCCCCATAAAATACAAAAACATTGGTTGTCTGGGAATTTTAGACCTAAGGAAATGTCTTGGGTTAATTCCCAAGTCTTCCTAAGGAATAAAGAACAAATCCTTTGCTTCAGAGACTGTTAAAGAAACCATATAGTATCTTTTATGGGTGGTTTCTCACAGTTTACAAGTGTGATATTAGATGCCCTGAATTCTTTTAAAGAGTTAGTTGTTAATCTGTGCAGGCATTTTCTGTTAATTATGCAAGAGTTAGCATTTGAGTTATTGTTTCTCTCCTGGTTTGCATGTCTCTGCAAAAGCAATTTGCAATGGCCATCTCCTAACCTTTAGTATACAGTTTTAGATGGGGAAATAAGGGGGTTTGTGTTTTCTGGTTGGGAGATTCAGAATAATGACTTGAGCCTGGTTAAGCAGATACAGTGTGGTTTGAACCACAGAATAAGGCAGTCAAAAGCCTTTCTGGTCTGTCAACATCACGAATTCAGAAGTGGGGGGTGGGAGATGTGACAGTGATAGTGGTGACAGCCATGGTAGCAGGAAGGCTTGATGGCTGATAGTCAAGCTGCCACGGCATTTCAGAGAGCACAGTATTGTTACAGATAAACAAAGATCAGTTATATTGATTGATTACATTTGCAAGATGATTATTAGACTAGCAAGAAGTAATCTGATACTATGAGAAAGGCTTTCTTTTCTCAGCCCCCTCTCTTCTGTCCCTCTCCCCCTCCCCCCTAATTCCTTGAAGCAGCAGTTGGCTGCTTTTTTGTTATTTAGGTTCTTGATAATTTGTTTTGCTTCGTTTGTAAGTGAAAGTATTTTTAACCAGTTTTACAAGATAGCTTTGTAAGAACCAAATATTTTTGTTGAAATTACAAATGGGCTGCAAGAAAAGTACATTAAAAAATCTAATTAAAACATGCCTTGCATTTTATGAAACAGCCTTACCAGAAGAAGTTTTAGCTTGTAGCAGAAAATAACTTAATGATTTGTTTAAATACGAATTTTAAAGTATTTATTTCAGAACTTCTTTTGTCTTTTTTCTGTGTCTTTTTCTCCTGATTGCTCTTGCAGAGGGAAGCCTCCTTTGCAGTGGATCAACTTTGACCCCTTAGAATTCTTGGAAGAGTTAAAGAAAATAAACTACCAAGTGGAGAGCTGGGAAGAAATGCTGAATAAAGCAGAGGTTGGTCATGGTTATATGGATCGACCGTGTCTGAATCCTGCTGATCCTGATTGCCCAATCACAGCTCCCAATAAAAATTCCACCAAAGTAAGTTTGCTTGTCCTTGTGCATGTCTTTTCAAGGGAGGCTGGGGGATGGGGAAGGTTGGAGGGGAAGGTCAAGCAGAATACAAGAAAGTACCATTTTCTTCAAGCAATATATAGTTTGTATTCTTGGATGATGTCATTTTTCTCTTCCTGTTACCCGCTGTTAGCTCATGGTCATGGATTTTGCCTCATTGTGTGACGCAATGCTTAGTCCTGTGCATTTAGAGTGAAAGTACAGTTGTCAGCTGTGGCTGTGGCACTGTGGTGATGTGGCATTTCAGCAAACCCGTGCCTCAGACAGACAATAGCTGCTGCTGGAACACAGCTGCAGCTGTATCTCCATACCCTGCGGAAAAGCCGTTCCTCAAGTAGCGCCAGTTTTGTTGATTTTTGTGATGAATTTGAAGTCATGGGCCTTGGATTTATATAACCCTTTATCAGTCACATTAGACTTTAGAGAAATTGCCGTCTGGTCAACGAGCATCTGGGTGATTTCTTAACTTGATTTGTTGACTGCCTTTCTTCTAGTAGGCTACCTAGACAGTCTTTAACGTCCATGACTGTAGTTCATTGAGTGCTGAATTAAGGTGTGAATTTGTCTAAAGTTATGGAACCTATTAACTGCTCCTTTATAACTTTTTTCTAGCCTCTTGATGTCGCCCTTGTTTTGAGTGGTGGGTGCTATGGACTATCAAGAAAATACATGCATTGGCAGGAGGAATTGATTATAGGTGGTACAGTCAAGAACAGTTCTGGTAAACTTGTCAGGTAAAAAAAATATTTAAAGAAAATGTCAGTTTTAATTTGCTAAGGTTCATTTTTTGGGACACAGTAGGAGGATGATGCAAACTCTATTGCCCTTTGTGTGTATTATAAATTACGTGTTAGGGGTGACATGTCTCAAAAGAGCAGAATTTAAAAGAATGCTTTGGCTGTTGTTTAAACTTAAGGTGGTGTCATCATTTCCTGCTTCTAACCTCAGAATGATGGTGTATATCACTCAGAAAGAAAGCCTTTTACTGGCAACTTTGTTGTTTAGAATGGATGTATAAAGCATTGAACAGTGTGTAAAGCACTGAACAACTTTGATCACATTTTGAAATATGATCAAAGGAAAAAGGAGGAAAAATAATACGAGTAATGTACTCACTCATTTGACTTATCTCAGAATTCCAAAATATCCACTGAATGTTTTATTCAGGGTCAGTACAGAGAATAGTCTACTTTTGTGTGCCTGTATTGTTAATACAGCTTTGAGTAGTAAAACAAACTCAAACCCTTTGTTTTAGACTTCTGAACGAAGATACAGAACACTGGACTTTAGTGGGGGAATAAAACTGTGTAATTTACTGTTCTGAAAAATGCAGGCCATACTAAACAAAATGCAGCATAATTTTTCCAGAGTACTTTTAACCATTTTAGCATTTGCACAATACATTATAAGTCTCTCAAGAAAGAGCCAAGTAAGGCACTTCTATTGAAAAAGAAAATGGTTCCTTCTAGTTCATAAGAGCTTCTGAAATTGTTGGATGGAGTTGCGTACTGTGGAAATTCAGGATGGATTGCCTTTGCGTACTCCACACAGCTTATTAGGCATGAGGAGTTTAATCTACCACTTCTCTCCAAGGGATGAAAAAGGCCAAGGTCTTCAAATTACATTTTGCCAGCATTTACAAGACTTCATAGAAATAACTGTTCCTGTGGCATCCTCACAGCAATCTGCCTTATCAAGCATGATCTTTATAACAGATTTGTGGGGTTATATTCTTTTCTCCTGAAACTAATCCTACTGAAAATAATGTCAAAACTCTTACTAACTTCAGCAAAAACAGATTTAGCCTCAATACTTGCATGGAACAGTACAGCTGCACCAGATACACAGTAGAATAATTATACTCTGTTCAATTTTAATACAAGCATGTGCCCTATAAAATCAAGAACTCAAGCAGGCTCCTGTTAGAATTGCATTTGGGACTTTATGCCATGAAAATATTCATTTTATGCCTCTTTCTCCTCTCTCTTCTCTCCACATCACAGTGCCCAGGCTTTGCAAACCATGTTTCAGTTAATGACCCCTAAGCAAATGTATGAGCATTTCAAGGGGTATGAATATGTTTCACATATCAACTGGAACGAGGACAAGGCAGCAGCAATTCTGGAAGCGTGGCAGAGGATGTATGTTGAGGTAAAATTGAAAATAACTTGGATACTGTACTGTAAAGCCCTACTAAGATCTACTGCCTTCTGTCACAGTTTTTACGATATTTCCTTAAGGAAGACGCTTAAACCAGAGCTGAGTCATTGCCTCCGTATTTTTAAGGGTTCTTTTGGGGGTTTGTTGGTTGTTTTTTTGTTTTTGGTTGTTTGTTTTTTTTCCTGGTAAGAAGCTGTTTGGTTATTCCCATATGAGAAGCCATGAAGGTTTTACTTTTTGCTGCCTGGGACAATTTTACTTAGTTGGGCTGAGAAGAAGCCAAAGAGCTAGCTGGAATTTAAAAGCTTTTGGTTGGCGTGGTTATTCTAAAGGTGTCTGGAAAACATTAGCCAGCCATGGGCTGCTCTCTCAGCAGCAGCCCAGGTGGGGAGGGTGTGTGACAATGCCTGCCCTCCTTGTCCCAAACCCTGCCCTCCACTGCGCTGTTTCTCTGCAAATGGCCAGGCAGGGAGGGGCAAAGAGATGTCTGGCCTGGGGTTAAATGCAAAACCGATACTGCATTGTGGAGTTACAGGAAGGGGTTCAAGTGAAGTGTTTGCAATGAGCTGGGCATGCAGTAGGCTTTCCTGAAGAGTGCAAATTCTGTCTCATAATCAGCAACTTGCCAGAAAAAAATCATGAAACACGCTTCTGTCACATCAGTGTAATGTCTGTGTAGAGCACGGGCTTTAGCAGGAACATTAAGGCAGAAGGATTTGATTCAGATGTGTGCTGTAGAAGATGGTAATGACTTCTTTTGACTAAATGACAAAAATAAAAGGAAAAATTCGTTATTCACACGAAGTTTTATTTTTCTTTTCATAGGTTGTTCATCAAAGTGTTGCACAAAACTCTACTCAGAAGGTGCTTTCCTTTACTACGACCACCCTGGATGACATCTTGAAGTCATTTTCTGATGTCAGTGCTATCCGAGTAGCTAGTGGCTACTTACTAATGGTAATAAAATGAATCTATTTAGTTTTCTTTAGTAGTAGAGCAAGGCTTAAAAATATACTTTATTGTTACCAGTTAGTAGTCCAGAGTATTTTACAAATGTTCAAAATAAAAACTACTGCTTTCAAATTTTACCTCAGGCTTCTCACCTGTTCCACTTTGTAGCCTCTGTACATAATCTGTTCTGATGAAAAATTGTGTAAGGATCTGTAGGTGGGTGGGGAGAGACAAGACAGCTTTTAGAGAAGGATCCATTCTAATATTTTGGTTTTTTTCCCCCCAAATTCCCCTTTCTGCTCCTCTCCTTAGCTTGCCTATGCCTGTTTAACGATGCTGCGGTGGGACTGTGCCAAGTCTCAGGGTGCTGTGGGGCTGGCAGGAGTCTTGTTGGTTGCACTCTCTGTGGCTGCAGGATTGGGCCTGTGCTCACTGATTGGAATTTCCTTTAATGCCGCCACAACTCAGGTATTTAGAAGACACAAGTCTGCTGTTAAATTGCAAGTACTCTGTTAATGAATGAGCACAAGTGAATCTTTGAGGAATAAAGTGCTGAAAAAGTATTTTGTCTCTAGATTTTTACTTGTGCCGTTTTCCTATTTCATGGCTTGTGCTGTGATAAATTAAATTATCATGCTGCCAAGTGATATTGAAGAAAAAAAACAGGTATTATGTAGTCTGTATAATTCTGTGTTGTTTGGTTTTTCTGTGTCACAATACAAGTGGAGGCTTTCTAAGTACCTAAGGAGCTGCAGATTTATTTTTACATCTGAATATACCAGATTCAAATTCTGAAAATATTTTGAATGGAACTTGAATTATTATCAGATATTTGTCTATCCAAAACTTGAATTATTTCTGGTGAGAATTTCTACCTGTAAATGGCATATTTTAAGTTCCTCAGCTACATTCCAGAATAAAAGTTAATACCTGTATTGCATCCTTTCCATTTTCATTTTAGCCTTGGATTTGTGTAGAGTGTGATGTAAAAGTTGCTTTAATTAGTAATTTAATGGCTAGCTGCATGGCAGATCATAAAACAACCTATTTGGGTTTTGTTTTGTTTTTTTTCTTCCCCAAGGTTTTGCCTTTTCTTGCTCTTGGAGTTGGTGTAGATGATGTTTTCCTTCTGGCACATGCATTTAGTGAAACAGGACAGAATAAGAGAATTCCATTTGAGGTAATGACAAAATGGAGATTTGCAGGAAAATAAAAAGTTTCATATAGGAGCAGATAATCATATCCAGAATTAATCAGTGGAGTTTTTTTTCTCAACAGCTTTTCCCAGGGTCTAGAAATTCTTATTTCTGTCAAAATAGGAAATTATAGCAATACATGTGGTCCTAGGACATTTTTGAATGTTCGTGTTCTTGTGGGTATTTTTTTATGGGGGG
>VWZS01003358.1:41366-114208 GCA_013397075.1 Rhabdornis inornatus | reverse complement strand
AAATTTTAATTTATAAGCTGTTACATAAATAATAACTTCCATAATCCAAATTCTGCCAAAATTTTCAATGAAAGTTAATGCAAATTTAGGAGCAAACTCAAATAGGAATCTTGACAATTAAATGATAAAATTATTTTAATAAAAGAACACACAGGAGATAAGGGGAAAAGAGAGGGAAGACAGTTACCCTTACTTATTTGTTATGGCCCTAAAATTCAGTTATTTTCTGTATTGTTCTCTTGTTTTTATTTTCTGAAGTTTATAATTGACCGTGACATTTCAAGGCATAACGTATAACTGATAGGAAGTCTAAGGTGTCACTACTGCTTTTATGATCCTTTGCTTTTATTAGTATTTTTAGTCTCAGTCTGAAGTTTCACATCCAAAGTACATCCCATTTTAAAAGAGTGTATATTTGCTGATTTTGTTTTGTATGAGCAGTCTTCCATGTCCTCTCACCAGCTGGTTTTGCATGCAGGCAGTACAACTTCATTCTACTATAATCTCTGTCTGCTTCATAGTAGCCCACTGGGTTAGGAAAGGGTCCTGTGTTTATCTTGGTTTCTTGGTGGGTTTTGTGTGTGGACCCTAGACTTGGTGGTGTTCTTTTTGTTTATCTTGTTACATATTTTTTCAAGATGTGTAGCTATCTTATGCTTCTGTGCTGTTAATACATGCTTATTTTGTCTGAAAAACGAGAACACCAAGTGATTCCACTGGTAAAAATTAAATCCTTCTCAGCTGCAGATGTGTTTGATGTGTTGTCAGTACCCATTTAGTTTTGTGTTCTGAAGCTAAGATCAACTCTAGTCACGTTTTCTACCCTCAAAAAACTTAAGCGCTTCATGTATTTTCCTACTGAACAGTAAACTTAGTGTGTAGTTTTCTCACATGCTCTCAAATGCAAGTTTATATTCAGAATTTAATTGTAACGATTTTTCACTGCTACTATGGTATATCTGTAGGATGACCCCTTCATTTGCAGGACATGACCATATTCGCTTGACTTTTAAGGCACATTGTTTGTTTTGCAGGACAGAACAGGTGAATGTCTGAAGCGAACAGGAGCAAGTGTAGCCCTTACATCTATCAGCAACGTTACTGCTTTCTTTATGGCTGCCTTAATTCCTATTCCAGCTTTAAGAGCATTTTCACTCCAAGTAAGTTCATATCCTATTTCATTAGCTCTTACATCAACCACAGCTAGGTTGAAGGCGAAGCCCAAGCTATACGTAACTAAGAAGAAACAAGTTTCAATCCAGAAGGATTTGTGTTCTAAAGTCAGGAGGAGTAGGCTGCAGTGTAGTGCGTACTGTAACATTCCTCAGCAGCAAATTAAACCTTTCATTCATGTTTGCCTGGTTTACTGCTCTTAAAAACTCCCAAGTATAATCACAGCAGTACATATGCATTTGTAATTTTAATAATTACTGCTGCACTTTTTACCGCCTTCCTCCCAGTAATTTTAGCAAACTTGGAGAAAACTTCAGGAATTTTGTGTTCCAGATGGTTAGAAAAAAAACATGAATTTTGTGTGCTGAACCATGCATCGCTTGCACTCCCTTTCTCTGTCTTCTTGTATTTGTTTGTGATAATATACCTTCAGAAATATGCAATATTTATGATATTGGGGAAAAATTTCTTCTAAAAGTGAGGACTGAAGAAAGCTTTGGAGTTTCTTCCCTTACAGAAGCAATTCATACCACTATAGACCACTGTACTATTTCAGTAGTTATTTTTCTTCTCCAGCCTGGTTCTCCATTGATTTTTATTCTCATTGAGCCCTTGGCTTCCCAGAGGAAGCAGGGCTGCAATTTTTCCTAATACATGTGGCAATTACTGCTGTTCTCAGAGATTTAAGTGTGCCTGCATTAAACCGTAAAATGGTAAACTGTTTGTGATTGCAGTTATGCTATTAATAAGCATTAATAATTTGTTTACATTTACTTCTCGATAAGCAGTTTGGTAGTGAATAATAGAGAATGCAGAGGCCTCATTGATTTTCTTTATTGTTTAGCAGATCTTTGTGGCAACTAAACCTAGATATTTAGTCTTGAATTGTTAGCAGTGTTTAGCTCTGCTGATTTACCAAAACCTAGATGTCTCTTCTTACAGATCATGTGATAGTGAATTGTTTTATTTTATAGAATCGCAGAATAGCTTGAGTTGTAACAGACCTTTTGAAGGTCATCTAGCCCAACCCCATCCCCTAACCCCTGAGCAGGGACATCTTCAACTAGACTTCTTCTGGGCAACTTGTTACAATGTTTTCCTACCAAAATTTTAAAAACCACATCTTTCTTACATTGAATCTAAATCTATCCTCTTTCAGTTTAAAATCATTCCCCTTGTTTTGTCACTACATGCCCCTGTGAAAAGCCCCTCTCCAGCTTCCTTGTAGCCCCCCTTACCTACTGGGAGGCTGCTATAAGGTCCCCTGAGAAAGTTCTCCAGGTTGAGCAATCCAAATTCTCTGAGCCTTTTGTCACAGGAGAGGTGTTCAATCCGTCTAATTACCTTTGATCCAGGGAAGGTCACCTTTCTCTGGACTCACTCCAACAGGTCCATGTCCTTCCTGTGCTAGGACCCCAGGGCTCGATGCAGTGTTCCAGGTGAGGGACAGAATCCCCTCTCTCCCCTGCTGCCCACGCTGCTTTGGATGCAGCCCAGGACACGTTTGGCTTTCTGGGCTGGGAGTGCCCATGGCTGGGTCATGTCCAGCCTCTCACCCACCAGCACCCCCAAATCCTTCTCCCCAGTGCTGCTCTCCAGCTGTTCATCCCCAGCCTGTGCTGATAGCAGGATATCAGGTACAAGTGCAGGTGCAGGACCATACACTTGGCTTTGCTGAACCTCATGAGGTTCACATGGTAAAGACTAAGCTAGATGTGTGAAATACTTTTGGTAGTATATCTCTTCTTCTGCTAGAATAAGTTATTTATATCTCCTAAGTCTGTGGCCCAATTTCAGACGTTTAATAGGTACCTTCAGCAGCTAACAGGACAGTGGAGGTCATCAGACTCTGTAGTACCTGCTTAGTAGAAGTTCCATCAGCCTAAATGCATTTCATAAAGAAGTGTTCAACACAAATGGGCCATTTTTTTATAATCAGACTGCTGAGCTGTTGAGTGTGAGCCACCAATATTAATTCTCTCTTATGAAGTTTTGCTCTTTTTTTTGTTTTCACTCTTCAACATCAGAATGTGACAGGTTGCCTTTGGAACATATGTGGAGACAACAGCTGTAATTGGTACTGTAATCAGTTAACTTATGCCTGTCCTAAAGTAATTTATTTTTGCCTGCTGCTGTGCTACAGACTGAGTCACTGAAAGTTTAAAACAAAGTCTGCATAGCAAAATGACAAACAAAAAGTTTCTAGTGAGATTTCAACATATTATACTATTGTACGAACATGTTGGTATTATTCAGAATAAAAGCATCAAAGTCTTAAAAGGCAGTGATGAATATGCGTAGGAACCCACATGAGTGTCCAGAAATTAGGGTTTGAACTGCTCAAACTTTTCTCACGTGGTAATTTGTCTTTGCTGGAACACAGTAGACCTGGATATGTATATAAGAGGTGAAACATGCAAAGAAGGAGCAGTGGGAGACTTATACTGGGTATTCATTGATGTCAGAGCTGCATATATGACTGATACACTTACAAGTTAGCAACCACTAAAATGAAATCCTTTGTTGTTACAAAAGAACATATATTAGTTTCTTTGCCTAGCTTCACCAGGTAAAATCAAAATCAGGTGATACTTTGATCTCAGTGCTTGGAATAAGAAAACCATGGCAGTTTTGGTGGGTGGTCTGTATGTATGGATGGATTTCTTTATTTACAGTCTCCTTCCTCTCTCTCCCTCTTACTCAGACTTGTTTAAACAAGAAATCCTTGCCGACTTTGATGGCTTCCTAGCAAAACTTAAAAAGCAATAAAATACTGCTGCGTTTACTTTTCACAGATACTACCATCTTCTCATCTAGATAGTGAATTTTTCACAGAGGGGCTTGAAAAAGGATTGCTTTTGACCTTGTTTTGCTCTTCATTCAGTTTTCTTAAGATATGACAGGGTAATTGTCAACCTTTCCATAATTCTGAGGTCCAGTATTGGTAAAATAACCTGCTGCTGAGGGAGAATAAACTACTTCCTGTATCTGCAAGACAAACTTCTAGTTAGAAAGTCATGTTTTGCAGATCAGTGCCTTCTCCTGTCTCAGCTTCTGTTATATTCTGCCAGCTAAAGCAGTTCATTGATACCTCTGAGTTGGTTATTTACTTTGTGGAACTCAAACACTTCAAGTCTAATGCTGTCTTAGGAGTCTGCTAGGGTTAGCTCTTTCCAAAATTTAAAAAGTGGAATTTAATTCTTTTGAAAGTGAGATCTTTGAAGTTAATTACATGCACAAGGAGGGACTGTTTTAGCTGTTCTGCTATTCCTTTTTTTTTTTATTAAAAAAAAAAAATTATTTGTTGGTCTTATCAGCCCCTATTTAAGCAGTTGTAGGGCTTTGAGATTGCTGGATATGACCCAAATACTCAGTCATAAGAATTATCTCTAAGAGTACTCAGGATTCTGAAGGTCTTGAATATCCAGATGTGTTTTGTTTCTTAAAATGATGGTGAAGGTTATCGGAGAAATCCACTGAAAGTTTTGAAGCTTGTATTGGGAATGTCTTAAACATAGCCCTTTGTTTTGAGTGTAAGTGAAGGAAGTCAAGGCTGAGTGTAGCTACCTCTGGGCTGTATTATTTCAAGACTGACTGTTCAGAGACTGTCACACAGCACATTCTGCCCAGAAAGATAAGGTAAAAAAAATTACCAACCTCTTCTTTCTTACATCAGAAGCCTCCTTCCCTAACAGCAGAGGAGTGGTGTGGATCCACTAATGAGCAGAGGTGGAACTTTTCCCAAGAAGCGTTAGAAGTAACTTTTCCCCTCACCACAAGAATGACGAGTTTTTTCCCTAAATGTAGAAGTCCATTACCAGGTGGCAGTGGTGAGTTTCTGGAGGGAAGGAATGTAGTTTTTAAGTTCATTCCATTATCTTACTCTGCTGAAGTGGTTCGTCTCCCACCTTTATCCATATCATTTACCTTTCTCTGCCCCTGACACGAGAATTTACGCAAGCAAAATTAAAGCCTAAGGGAAGAGGGGCAGGGGACAAGGATCTGAGCCTGTACCGTGTCAGGAGGGAGTTGCAGAGAGAGAGCAGTAGGGTGGAAGTTTTCCTGACAGACCTCCTCATCTGTTCATCACCTCTGGCTATGCAGCAGACCTGGTCTTCTTGGGTGGGCTGCCAGGAATGGCACATAGCAGCACATACTTCAGCGGGGCCCCAGCACATACCTACCAGCCTGGCTCCCTGCTCCCTTGCTGCCTCCAGCACAGACTGCCATTCTTCTGTGTCTGTTAACAGTTGCGGCAGCAATAATATTTTTGGGCTGTGCATTATGAAAAGATGCAAAAACCGTAGTGTGTTCCTCAGGAAGTGACCAACATAATTTTTTCTGATTGATGGAATTTTTTTACTGCTCTCTGATCTCATTTCACTGAATGCCTTCCTTTCACACCCTCGAGTGGGTCCCCTTCTATTCCTTCTGGGTTAATCTTACCTTTGTTGATTTCCCAAGGAAAAGGTCTGAGGCCTTTTTCTCTCCCATTTGACTAGTGATCTCTGAAGGTGTGAGAGAAGATGCCCTGTTCCCAGAAATCCTAAGCATGCTTTCAGCCTGGGTGCTGCCTGTACTCAGGAAGCTCTGCTGCCACAGTTCCTTGTTGCTTTTACAGATTGTGGCTGTTGTCACGATCTCAGTTCTCATACTTTCCCATTCCACAGCACTGTATGTATGAATGGCATTGAGAGGGAAGCAGTGGCAGATGCATCAGGTCAGGGACTGAATCACTCTTCAGTAATTTGGCCTTCCCTCTCCTTATCAAGGAGAAAACCCAAGGGTGGGTTTTCTTTTGATGGGATGATCAATTAGAATTCATACAAGAACTTACTTAGTTGTAAAAACTGAGAACTATTGATACTTGTAACACTGGGTTAAGGTGGGTGAGAGAGAGTGTGCATTATATAGGAAGTGCAATATTAAGCTCTAGGAATCTGTTTAAATTAAAATCGGAACAGAGATTGCTTTGAAATATTTTACTTGCAGGTTAGTTAGTACATCAACACTAGGATGGCACAGTGGAAAATCTGTTTGTTCTAAGAAGAGATGTAAGTAGGCAAATTTACTGTGTGTTGTTGGATTAGTTTTGATGCTTCCTAAAAAAATCAAATGTCAGTATCACTAACTTTAATGGCTTCTGTAGCACACAGCTAAGTATTTAAGATCTAGTAATATTGGAGATTCAAGTATGTTTAGGTCTAGAGAAGGAACTCATATGGCGTGAAGTATTTGCAGTTTACAGAACAGAAAAGGGGACTTCTGTTAGTTTCTCAGCCATGCAGAGAGGAGTAAAAATTATTGAGTCAGACCTCAGCTATTTTTTCCAAATCTCAGTAAATCTTAGCTGATTCTTGATACGAGATCTAATATGACTAATTATTCATGTTATATGGGTGGTTCAACCATTTTTTTGGTTTAGCACCAGCAAAGAAAGCAGTTGTAAGAACAAGGTCCAACACACACCTTTCTTTCAACAGCAGCCATTTGTTTTTCTGACAGATTGGATTAATTCTAGAGCAGATCAAAAGCGAATCATGTGATTTTAAAGTCTTGCTTATGACCTTGCATACCTTTCTGTGTGAATATTTATAAATCATTAAATAATTATTGGATCTTTTCTTGTAGAGATTACTAAATACTAATTTGGCTTAAAGGTAAATTCTGTTTTAGTAGCCATGTCTACAGACAACCAGCAGTACTAAAATCTTGCTTCAAGCAGGCTGGACACCGAAAAAGAGAAACAGCAATAAAACCAGCTTTTGTATGCAGTATATTTATGATTGAAATTACTAGAAAATATTTACATGTTTAGTTGATTCTGTTATTTTCAGAACAGTAGAAACAGTATCTAGGCTTTTTATTATATTCTGACAATTTCAAAACTATAAAAATAATTCAGTTTGTTATTACTTTGATTTTCACAGATGAATTTAAGCAATTTATGTAGTTCAATTGAAAAGCAGTTCAAGAATTTTTAAAAGATGGATTTTGGATATCACATCATTTGTACTGCCAGTTTTGAGGTCTGATCTCTCAAGATCAAAACAAACCATATAATTCTTTTGGAAAAAAGACATCACATTTATATTAGGTCAGTTTTGTAGCCCAACTTTTTTTCTTAAGACTATGTTAACCCAAGCAGTCATTATTTCAGAAGTTACAGGTTGAGGCTCTTGATAGTTTATATATGGGTAGCTTAACATGAAATTGGGCTACTACTGAGATGGCTACTGCTTACCAAATGGGTAAAACATGGGCTTTCAAAGGGTTTATTTCTTTTCATTGATTGGTGGCTGAACAATTTTTTCCCTAGTGTTTCTTCTACTCTTACAACTGTCTTCCAGTTCCTGGTGCCCAGCTTTCTCTTTGTGATGGCTAGTGCTCCTAACAATTCTGCTTTACAAATAAATGCTATCAATAATAATGATAGATGCTGCACCACATATGTTTATGGGAATTCTCTGGGAATCTCTGTGTGGGAAAGGGTTTGGAGTATGGTTTGAAAGGGGGTGGGCGGGGAGGTTGTTTTTTTCATTATGTGATACTTGCTTTACAAATTAAATCAAGTATTCTTGTTCCAATTTAAGACTCGTTTTGGTAGACTGGCTCATAAATCAAGCTCTGTTAAACACAGACATATTAATACATATATTTGCTATGTGGTGTTGGTTTAATTTTGATTCTCCTTTAAAAATAATCCCTGATAAACACAAAATACTGCTTTCTTGGCTAAGCTTTTAAGTAAGAGTGTAAAATACATAGTGTTTCACTAAACTGAAATTTACTGAAATCTTCTTTTCTGATTTAATAACATGCTTTAATGTTATTGCGATACTTAAATTGCTTCAGATCCCATAAATGTAAGACCTTCGGTTCTGCTTTCACGTTTGCTTCCATTTTATTTTGCCTTGAGACTCTAAATATGTAAGAATTTTATGTAAAAATATGATTACTAAGTCAACAGACTGTTTTTCCACTTTAAAAATAATCACCACTTATCCAGACACAGATGTATTACAATAATACAAGGTTGAGTCTTAAAATAAGTAAATTCACCACAATAGTCCTACTGTAATGAAATGGCAATGTAAATATATATCTCTCAGTTTGCTCAGGCAAAAGCTTGAAAGCATCAGATGGTGATCAGAACTGAAAGGGATTTTTATGCTTTTTAGAGCTGATGCCCTACATGAAGTTTAGCAGCATTACTTATCCTGTGATTGTCTTTAGGCAGCAGTTGTGGTGGTGTTCAATTTTGCTATGGTTCTGCTGATTTTCCCTGCTATCCTGAGCATGGACCTTTATCGTCGGGAAGACAGGAGACTGGACATATTTTGCTGTTTTACAAGGTGAGAGTGAGCAGTAGCTTTGTGCTTTCCGTGGTCACCAATCAGTGCATCCATTCCTTGTCAGGAGTGGGAGTTCTTCATTAAAGTGGGGTCAGCGTGTTACTGTTATGATTTCATTGCTAGTGACTGGCTTACATTTGCTACCTTGTTTTTTACCTGCCTGAAAGGAAAAGCTGAAACACATCTGTCTCCCTCTCTTCCCCCTCATCCACTCTCCCCCACACCTTCATTCCTACATACGTCCATTTTTTACTTTTGGAGAAAAACTTTTTGAAAGCAGATGAAAGATCCACTATTTAGGAATATCTTGAAGTTTTTTTAGAATGTTATGTTACAGCAAGGTGTCCAGTGCAAGTACTGGCTAATCTTGGAAAGCTGTACATAACTCAGGATACTGAGAAGCCTGACTTACAGTAAATCCTTATGTGTTAGTTTTTATTTAAAAGCTTTTACGCCTTTAAACCGAAGTAAATAAAATTACTTCCCCTTAGGTGAGTTTTTCATAGAACTAGAGGGAATGATCACTACCTTTACACAATAATGCTTGATAAAGTGGCCTTTGTGGCTGCAGTAGTAATATAGAATGGTAATACTGCCATTCTAAAGTGTGTGCAAACATACTCTCACCTGATACGCAGCCAACTTTGAGCCTAGAATGGGAGTTAGGAGTCTGCTGTCATCACTGGAGCCACTGCTTGGAAATAAAACGTCTTTTCTACCTTAGTTTTTGCTTTTGACTGCAGTAAAGAGGATGAGCTACATTTCTACACATGTACTCCTACTGTCATAACCAGGATGGAGAGAATCTGCACTGGGATGTCTTAGCCTTTTGCAGGCATCCGGGAACTGGTAGTTTGATATTTTAACGTCAAAGGAAGAAAGCATTTTACTAAATTTGTTTCTGAGGGAATGGTTAAAACAGTAAGTGGATCCCAAGCTATTTCTTACTCAGTCGTCTTTTCAGAGAACAGCCAAATTTATTAGGGTCCTGGATCTCTGATTCTCAGGAATTTGGGGCACTCAGACCTTCCATTTATTTCTTCATCTAAAGCTGCTCTAAATGTGCATCAGAATTCAGCCCCTTTGCATGTGAAGAAATGCAGTTAGTGAGAGCTTGCATTGATTACGTAGGCAACATTCTGAATTCCTTTTGTTTTTGTAGGATTTGTGACTTAGTGACAAGTATCTGATACTGTTTACCATCATCCATTTGTCAATTCTCATGTACAGGAATAGGCTTGTCTCCAATAATTATAATTTTTTTTTATAAACTAGGTATCTGTTAGGGTCTTGCATAGACTAAAATAAAAGGAATATTTCAATTACTTCTGTGATTTTTGTCTCTTCATGTGGCCCATATAGAATGAATCCTTTCATTAATACTTCAGTGTTTTCCTGACTTAAAAAATATTTAGTCAGTATATGGCAGTTGTTGCAGTTTATGTTTAACTTGGTTGATACTCAGCTGTATTGTTCCCTTATTGTAATGGTTTTTCCCTCAATTGTACCCCTGTGTTGTTATAAAATGGTTTCTCCCTTTCCCGCCTTTACCCCGTCCTTCACCCTAAACCCTGCCCTTACAGTTGTCAATCCCTCCTGGCCCCGCCCATTCTTCCAGAACATTCTGTATCAATCATTCCCTCCTCGGTTTACTATTCGTTATTTTGTATTAATCCCCGCCTAAGTTACTCCCTATTGGTTATGTGAGACTGTAATCCCACTTTATGTTACACCCCTTGTTGCCCCTCATTGGCTGAAGCTTTGTGCCCTCCCATGGGGGAGGTCCCATATTTAAGTTGCTGTAAGCCTGTTCTCGCGGCCTTTTCTGGGTTCTTTCCATCTCTGTGCAGTTGTTTTTCCTCCCAATAAACCCTGTTCCGGAACCTAGAAAGGTCTCCTCCTTGATCCTTTACTTCCCCTCGGATACGGAGACGGCCGTGGTAAGGGTGGAGAGCCCTAGCTGTACTCCTGCTTCACGGAAGCTGGGAGACAGCCCACTCTTGACACCGGCAGCCAGTGGAGCTAGCTAGGCTTGCCAGGTGTGAGTGGTCAAGGCTGCTGTGTCAGGCAGTGGTTTCCACCTGCCTCCCAAAGGTCTGAGATCTTATCCAGAAGGCCCAAATATTATTTAACAGTTACTGCATTTGTTCTAAACAGAAGAACTAACTATGTCATGCGTTTGCCTCTTCATCTAAATATCTTAATTCTCAGCATGGGTACAGCGATGCAAACTCACAGACTTACTGTGCATTCAGACTGTACAACTACCTGATGAGCATGTGTAATTAATGGAGTGGTGTGTGTACGTGCCAATGTCTTCAGATTTGGAAACAGATGCTGTTTCCTTCTTTTTGGAGGACAAAAATTTGCACAGGTTCTCAGGGACCTGCACTGTGAACCGTGTCTGAGAAATGTTTCCTAAACGCACAGAATGAAATTAACATCTAAGCGTTATATGTAATTAGTGTAAAGTGTCCAATAGAAGTAGAAGCAATCTCAGATGATAGCATGTTATGCTATCTAGCCTGTAAAATAAAGATCTGTCTCAATGCAATCAGATGTTTTTCTCTTCTCTTACAGCCCGTGTGTCACTAGAGTGATTCAGGTTGAGCCTCAAGCGTATGTGGAAAATGACAATACTTGTTACAGTCCTCCACCCCCATACAGCAGCCACAGTTTTGCACATGAAACTCAGATTACAATGCAGTCCACAGTGCAGTTGCGCACAGAATATGATCCTCACACGCAGGTGTACTACACCACAGCAGAGCCTCGCTCAGAAATATCTGTGCAGCCAGTGACCGTGACACAAGATAACCTGAGCTGCCAGAGCCCAGAAAGCACAAGCTCGACGAGGGATTTACTTTCCCAATTCTCTGAGTCCAGTATACATTGCCTTGAGCAACCCTGTACGAAGTGGACACTCTCATCTTTTGCAGAAAAGCATTATGCTCCATTCCTCCTGAAACCAAAAGCTAAGGTAATCGGGTAACTATTTACCTGTTTTTCAAAATTAGACTTCTGCCTTGCCCAGTTATAAAATTATTCTGACAGTGGTATTAAATATAAGGAATAGATACAACTCCTGTGAAATAAAAGTTTTTAATCATTTCACAGCTGATTTTTTATTTTAAAAGTTTCATATTGCAAGTGCTGTAGAGACATACTTCAAATATGCGGTACGAGTGAAGGTTCTGGTGACTTTTAGTAATACAAGCTTGTGAACAGTGAAATTAGTCTCTTTACTACAATATAAATTTCTCATCCATGATGCAGAGTCCCTTCAAGGAAGAACCGAAGACCTTAGTCTTGTAGTATGTATATGCATAAAAAAACCCCAGAAAAATAAAAGCTTGAAAGTACTGATGGATGTTAATTTTGAATTTGGCTTTGTAGTATGACTTTATGAATTGTTAGTTCCTTTAGAGACTTAAAACCAAATAAGTTTCTGTTTTCTGTTGCAGATTGTGGTTATTTTTCTTTTTCTGTGTTTACTTGGACTCAGCCTTTATGGAACTACCCGGGTGAGAGATGGACTAGATCTCACAGACATTGTACCACGGGAAACACGGGAATATGACTTTATTGCTGCACAGTTCAAGTACTTTTCATTCTACAACATGTATATTGTGACACAGAAAGCAGACTATCCAAATGTCCAGCACTTACTTTATGAACTTCATAGAAGTTTCAGCAATGTGGCATATGTTTTGTTGGAAGAGGATAGGCAGCTCCCCAAAATGTGGTTGCACTACTTTAGAGACTGGCTGCAAGGTAAGAGAGCATTACAGAAACTTCTCTTAGTTCATCAGAAAAAACAGTTTTTCACAGTGGTATTGCTGCCTTCTTCAAATACAGTCACACTGTTAAAGGCTCTGAGCAGTAGGGAGAATGCCTAGGTGCTGCTTTGAACCCATGTGTGGACTCACTCTTTGTCACTGAAATTCTTCATGTTTAAGTTTGCTCCCCAATAAGACAGTTTTTAAGTTCTAAGTGATTATATCTGTGCCGTTCATGTCTAAGCAGTTGATGAGGCATTATGCGTTATGCCAAATATTACCCTGTGTCTTGGGTAAATAAATATTTGGTGAGTGTTTTCAGAGCAGTAAATGAAAAGTCCCTGTCCAGTGATGTATTCTGACACAGGCATAACTTTCAGCTCTTGAGTGATCTTGTTGGCTTCAACTGGGACTGCTGGCATGAAGAAAATTAAGTGTGGCTTATGTGTTTTATGGGGTTAGGAAGTTACTGCATAGTCTAGGTTTCCAATCAACTACACTCACCCTTTCTATGATGCTGCTTTTCTGTGCTGAATTGCAACACAGTGGGGAAAGACAAGAGAAGGAATGGCCTTTCAGGTGCTGTGATGATTATTATATTGAAACCAAGCAATTGAAGATATTGAAGACGCTGTAATGGCACATGTAGAGACAAATAACTGGTTTGTATTTAAAATAAGGAGTACTGTTACATCTCAGCGAATTTAACAGCAAGCATAATTTGCCCAGGATTACTTTGGTCCTACCTATGTCTTTCTATTGGGAAAGTTTCTAGTAAGCTTTTGCCAAAAAAAAAAAAAATAGAGTGCTGACCTGGTGAGACTGTAAATTTTAAACCTAATTGTATGCAGATGACCAGTGATTCTTAGAGAACATATAGGTAACTGTCAGTATCTGATGTATTTTATTCCTTCTGAAAATATGTTGAACAATATTAGGAAAGCAGATGCATGTAAGTGACAAATCTACACAAAATGAGGTTTCCCATGTGTTTAATGCATTGCTAAATAATGCAAAGCAGTATTTCAGTTATTAGCTTTGGGGTTTTTTTAATGTTTTTTAAATACATTGGATCCATTCATTGCAGTCTACTTACTGGAAGCTTTATTTAAAGTATTTTGCTCACGTAAGCATATTGAGCTGTAAGGGAAGGCATTACTGGCAGGAAGAAAATTCAGCATAGCTTAAATGTTTGCTGGATTGGAACCTTACTATACTTGCTAGAATTCTAAGCAATTGTCCTTCTACATGCTTTTCCAAAGTTTCTTAAACCTCTGCTGTTTACTTTGTTTCTTTTGTGGTTATTTTTTGCTGCTGTTCCAAAACAGTAGGAAAAAATGTATCTGGTGTCCCCCGCCTTACACTTTTTCCCCCTCCCCCGTGAGGGAGATGGAAATATGAGATTGTGTTCAGGAAGCTTTATTAGTGCTCAACCTCAGCACAGTCTGCCAACGATAAAGGCAGGAGGAGGTGCCCTTGGATCTGCTCCCTTGGAGGCTGCTCACAGTGAAGTGCTGGAGCCTAGCCTACTTGGTGTTACTCCCAGGAGTACTCCCATTTCCAGTGCCCCTCCATCAGGCACAACACATACTTTCCCAAACCTCTTTCACTTCGCATGCCTCCCTGTCGTCTTTGCAAGCCTTTGTGTCCCTCTTGTGTTTGTGTGGCCAAGGGCCTGCATGTCCCCTCATGCTGTGTGTCCGTGCTTGTGTGTGTTCTTTCCAGACATGCTCTTTTCGCAGGGGTGTTCCTACTCTGTACTTAGTTCCACGCATGGTTACTTTTCCCCTCCAGTTCACATTAGCCAGCCTATCCTTATTTGTCCTCTGCTTTTCTTCCACTAGAGGAGCTATGTGTATTCCTGGTACCTGAGGCGTACTGACAGGCTGCGTGGAGCTAAAATGTTATAGTAGAATGGTCAGGAAGCAGCAGTGACTTGCTGTGGTCCATGTGGACATGCCAGCCCTGTGATAGGCCATTGATTGGCCTTTTGATCACACAGCTTTAGAATTAATTCTTATGATTATTAATTAGCATGTCTGTATCCTTACCTCTCCTCCCCACCTTTTCTGAGAGGGTCACAATTAATACAACCATGCAGCTTTGTGAAGTTGCAGGGCTCTCTTCACAGTGTGGTACTTCATTCATGGAGCTGTAAAGGGGGATACTAGATGTATCAATAGAAATATGTTGTGGTTTTGAGTGGTACAGGGCATTGATTGCAGGGGGGAGCTAGACTGTTGTACTAAAAGCTGCCATGCTTATCATAGTTGGGGAATTACCTAAAAGTCCAGGCTAACAGACAGAATGACACTTGATTGTCACCAGCTGTGGCTGGTGCTGGGGGAGTCAAGGGAAGAGAAGATGAAGATAGAATTTACAAACAAGGTACAGGTTTAGGCTGGATTCAAGGAGAGTCCTCTGTGAGATGGAGCAGTTCTACTGGCATATGTGCTGGAAGGACTGGATAATCAAAGCAGGAACAGCTTTGACCTGCATGGCTAATTTCTGCCGACTTGACTGTGAATCCAGTGCCAGAGGTTAATGGCTCAAGATGGCCTTCTGACATGCACACATTTGTCCAGCAGAATGAAGGATGCAACAACCTGTGAACAAAAGCATTTTTTACCAAGAAGGCATCCTTGGTTTAGCTGTACCTCATCTAATAGTAGTGGAGTATGCCTTCTGCCTCATACACTTCTCTTTTCAGATGATGCCTTAGGAGCTGGAACAGAGGCTACACACAGAGTTGGGAGGAATAAAATGGGTATTTATTAAGAGGCCTACGAAAGGCCTACAAAAGGTCACACTGTAGCAGGCCCCTGCCTGGATGGCTTCAAGATCGAAGCAAAGGAGGGCTTGGTCACAAAATCTCACGCTTTTATAGGTTTTGGTTCATTTGCATGAACTGGCCCTCCTCTTTCCACGTTGTTTATGCTTAGGGCCTGAAGTTTGCAGAAACTGTCCTTGAGTTCTCAACTGGAATAGGACTGTTTTGTCTTCATAACTCTAGCACATCAGAGAAGCACATTCAAGCAGAATAGAAAAACTTAAAACTTAAGGCATCACAGAGATTCCTTGTATTTTCTAGTATTGTTTATGTTACCATATTTTCTGTTACTGAAAATGCAACAGAAGAAAAGTTAATACTAATCATTCATTTAAGCTGTAAATGTTAACATTGTTTTTGTTAGTGACCGAATGTAAATGAGGTAGCTTGGATTCCCTGATGGCTTCTAATTAGGCTTGTTTTTGCAAAGGAAAATCTTATCTGGTGTTTCATGATGGCAGCTGTTCACATGACTCAGTAGGAATTCCTTCCTCACTCCCACTCCCACATAATTTTCAATGTTGTCACTTTCTTCTGAAGCACTAAGCAAATGTGACAGCTGATGTGAAAAGATCCCATATATAAAGTTTTAAAAATTCCCTTAATTTCTATAACTTTTCTGCAGAAAGATGTCAGCAAGATACTTTCATGTTTCTGCCCAGAAACATACAATTAATGCCATTTTTGCGAGATAAAATGCCTTTTAAAATAATTGTTATGAACATACTTGTTTTGAAAGCAGCAAAGTGCTCTTTGTTCGAAGTGTAATGGCAAATTTTACTTATTGAAAGTTTGAAATTCTTCAGAAATTCAGTACAACTATCGGTGTTTTCTTAATATTCTTTCTGTAGACTTTCAGTTTCAGCAAGGTGACTAATAAAATGACCCAAAATGTAAGGTGTTTAAGCTGGCTGAAGAATAAAGGTGTAAAAGGGAGCAGGGTTTGAAGGATGACCAAACTTGAGAGAACAGGGGAACAGGGGGAGATGTAAGGGAACTGAGTTTCCACCCACTGCGGTAATGTTTCAAAGTACATGCCCTTTTTTGCAACCTCAAACTGGCAATCTTACGTGCCAGTGGATTTATTTGTTATTGTTTCTGTGGAGCACCCTGACAGGGGTGGGATGTTTATGTGAAAGCTCTGCCCTGATGTGCTGTCTATTGTAGCAGTTTGTGTGCTCCTCCTGTGGAAGGGAGACAGTTTTACTGGAAGTTACACTGTTCTTAGGTCGTCTCCTTCTTTTCCATGTGCTTTTTGACAACATCCTCTTAACTTTCTAAAGTCATTGTGTTTCTTGTCACTGGTACGATAGCCCAAATACTCTCACCTGGCCACTTTGTGAGAAACTGACGTGGAGCTGGACTTGGCACAGAAGGTTTGGATTGGTATTTTTGTATACTCAAACCCATGTTTACCCTCTCTGCCAGCAAACAGTGCTTTATTCAAAGGGAACCTCAAATTCCTTTGGTGATGTCAGAGAACCTGATGGCAAATTGGCCTCCTCCTGGACCAGTGCTAGAGGACTGCATGCAGAGATCTGGCAGGCTGCTTCCATCATTTGATTCTCAGTCTGTTGGCTTCACATGATTTGACATGGTTTAGTGAGACAGCATGGGAGGCAGTTTTCTAAGGGAGAGAGGACAAGTTTGTCAATGGGAATGGGTACTCTGTCCCCGAGGCAGTGTCAGCGGGGTGCATTTTCTCTTCTAGTGCTCTTATCTCAGTACAGCTGTAGCTAACCTATTCAGTCTGCAGCGATGGTTTTCATTATGGCTCCACAGCCCAGCTGTGAGGTGGGTCGACGATTTCCTCCACCACCACTCCCCCGGCCTTTTTTTTCCCTTCCCTGGACATGCGGTTTGTCATCTGCTTGCACAGAGTCTCCTTGTACTGGGCTGTGGCTTCCTGTACTAAATCTGATCCAAATTTCTGCTGTGAGGTATTCCCTCCCCCTTGAAGGGTGGCAAGGAGGAAAATAACAGTTGAGAGTGAATAGGTGTTGGCTGTGATCTTTACATGTGCTGGCAGCAGATCCTATGACTTGTATTAGTTGCACAAGTTGAACAGATGGAACAAATTGACAAAATCGTGTTCACTCACGCTGTGCTTGAGGAGCAGCTGAGTTGCTGTTTGAAGTTGAAAGTTTGAGTGTGTTTTTCTCCCCCCTGCCCCCATAGTGAAATTTCTGGTTATAGTGTAGAAGCTATTGCCCCAGTGCTCTGCAGTAGCCCAAAACAGTAATGAGAGCGGTGTGTGTCCTCCTCTGTGGCTCAGTGCACTCAGCTAGGGTTTTGTTGAGGCAGAGGTGAGTAAGGAGAATGTTTCCCTTCTAGGTAACAGACTTATCTTAACCAGTCTCTTACTGTTGGGTGGTGAAGTTGATTGAGGGCTGACCTCAGCCCTTTTCTGTTCTGAAAAAGATTAACTCTTTCCCATAGACTTCTCCAAGTGGAATGCTTGGAGAAGATCTTCAATTTTGCTTCAGGCGAAGCCATTTATGCCAGTGCACAATGCATCTGCAGCTTGCTAGCTCAGCTTTGCTGGTCTGCACAACCTGGGGACTCCTGAGGCTTCTCCCTTGCATTTTCTTGCTTCCCTTGCCTTTCTTTGAGCAAAATACTGAACATTCAGCAAATACTTCCCACACATCGACAGTGTGAAGCCCCAGATTTAGGAGGCACCAGGTCAGTAATTTTCATCCTGATTCAGCTATGAAAAAGCATCATTATTTTTTCCCCTTCTGAAACTGTTTATAAGATGATTATTCACCTGCTTATTCTGTCTTCCCCTTGCCTCTCTTAACTCCTCAGGACTTCAGGATGCGTTTGACAGTGACTGGGAAACTGGGAAGATAACATACAACAACTATAAAAATGGTTCTGACGATGCTGTTTTGGCTTACAAGCTCTTGGTACAAACAGGCGACCATGCAAAGCCCATTGACATCAGCCAGGTAGTGTATCAGAGTCCATGCTGGCTTACACAAGTCATCACGAGTAGGGGGAGGTGCAAAGTCTACAAAGGTTGTAGTATCTTTTTTTGAGCTCAAGGAGCTGAATGTCTGCATTGCGCCTTTCTTGTATGGCCTTGCTGACTTTGCTGAAGCCACTCCTCAGTTGTAATATGGCCTATGTTGCAAAGTGTTCAAATCAATATGGCAGATGCCAGTCCTTAATTGTTACTGGATGATATGCATTTTGTGCTCCCGTGCCAGACGTGCTCAGTTTCCATGGAAATTGTGAAACATACTTCTCTGCATCCATAGGTGTATGGAGTTTAGTCCTGTGCCAGACGTTTGCAATTACTTGGTTTGTTCCTACTGCTTTATGCAAAGTAGAACATTTTAAAAAAGATACTGTTGAATTATAGAGGAAGGAGACTGAAATGATTACATGCAGTATGATATTCTTGTACCACCATCACTAAATACATCTAAATTGCTGTAGAACTGCAAAAGGCAGTTGTTAGAGCTGACTAAATAAAGTATGCCTGAAGTTACCACAGCATATGAAAGCATTTGCTGTAGCCATTTGTAAGTGGAAATGCATTAGGAATGATTCTTTACACTAAAATTAGATTTCAAACGCTGAAGAAGAAATTCTTCAATAACATTCTCTTCTCTGAGAGTCATCATCAACTCACTGTGCTTTCAGGCAGAAAAATAGTGTTTTTAATGAGCTTCTTGGCAGTTCTGCTTATTGTCTTTCTTTTTTCTTCCTGGCATTAAAGGTGACAGATTTACAGAGTACATTGTTCAAAGTTACTGTAGTGTGTGAAACACACTGCTGTATAGCAACATGCAACATGCTGTCAGGTCTGAATGAAGCTTCAGCAATGAATTAGGCAAAGAAAGGGGTTGAAGGGAAAACCTTCAGTGAGATTTTGTTTAGCAGAGTGTACCAGGTACGCTGTGGAACAAATGCAATTGGACTGCAGCTGCTGATATTATTTCCTGTGCCTGGGAGGGAGAAAAGTGTGGTGCACCCACAGGGGTTGAGCGCTGTTCTGTGCAGTTCCAGAGACAGCTTGAAGACATACAGTTGTTGCATATCCTGTGGACTAATTGAATCCAGATCCTTGGAATCCAACTTTTTTTTTTTTAACTGCTGTCACTGTTGTTTTTCATTTCATTAAAAAGACCTGGAACTGGAGCTGAGCCAGAATTTTAAATAAACAAAACAAAAAGCCCTAGTAATACTTTTCACCCATGGAGTCCTCTGTCAGAGCTCTAGCTGTGCAGGATTTGGCTAACAGAACCCTGGAAGTATACCACTGCTGTTTAGCCCACAGATGCATTCGCCCACAGTGACCCAAATAACACAGGGTAGTCGTCTGCTTTTTTGACGCTGGGCATTTTCTGAATACGTAGGTCATAGGAGGCAAGTGTTAGCAAAATTTGTACAGATGTTGTTTTATTTTTATAGCTCTCCTCCATTTACTGGGTGGCATTTCCTTCAGTGTTAACAACAGAGGTTAACTGCACACAGACATGTATAGGGACTCTTGCCAGGTTTTCTTTCCGTGTTTTTAAATATGTTTCTCCAACTTGGTTGTTTTTCATTCTTGGCTGCAGTCTTTCAGAATTTGGATTTAATTGGTTTAGTGTATTCTGGAACCATCTGTTGATTTAGTGGTTATTGTAAATATTATATGAGTACTAATTTATAAATAACCACTGTCACTGCATTTTCTTCAACTTTGTTTTTGTTGTCAAGCAGTAGTTTACTGATAAGTCCTTTGAAGTGAAGATTCATGTTCTCTTGCTTTTACCTCCTATAAGTGTGTTGCATTTCCAGGCCATTTGCTGAAAGCATTATGGCAAGAGCCCTGAAAGCAAAACCTATTCTGAAAGGCTTCTAATTTTTTTCCATTTTGCAGTTGACTAAGCAGCGTCTGGTGGATGCGGATGGAATCATTAACCCAAATGCTTTCTACATCTACCTGACAGCCTGGGTTAGCAACGACCCTGTGGCCTATGCTGCCTCGCAAGCCAACATCCGCCCGCACCGCCCAGAGTGGGTCCATGACAAAGCAGACTACATGCCAGAAACACGCCTGAGGAGTGAGTAGCATTTCATCCTAGTGTCCTACAGTTTACATGAGTGCTCCCACTCCTTCCTTCCTTCAAGCAGCAATAACCCCTGATGCTGCACAGGGCTCAGAAGTATAAGCAGGAGGATACATTGTGTTACGCTGTAGTCATAGGCGATCCAAGCACCGCTGCGACTGTGACACCATTGCAGGGTTTTATCGTGTTGAATAATGAGTCATAGAACAGTTTAAAGCTCTAAAAATGTATAGTAAGCCTTGCTTTTTTAAGTGT
Organism: Rhabdornis inornatus; assembly: GCA_013397075.1. Classification (NCBI taxonomy): domain Eukaryota; kingdom Metazoa; phylum Chordata; class Aves; order Passeriformes; family Rhabdornithidae; genus Rhabdornis; species Rhabdornis inornatus. Next base: position 93,747 of record VWZS01003358.1, on the reverse strand, counting down.
TACCTGATAGTTCCATCTGTGTGAGAAACCTGGGCATTTCATTAATTCCTGCCTAAGTTATTCTGAAATTTCGTTTCTGAAATTCTGTCATGGTTGTCCTTGATTCTTAATACCCAAGAAATTTTTACCAAGGTAATTCATATGCTAAGCTACTGCACTGATACACTACAAGAGCTAGAGGGACTAGGGGAGAAGTCCCACTTCACACCATTCACTGTTTTCCTGCCACCAATACCAGCTGGCTTTGCTTCAGCTTCCAATTCATTGGGAAGATTGCTAGCTGGACAGAAGTAGGGGAGGGGAGAGGGCATGTAGGGGACAACTGGTGCACTTGGAAATGCGGTTGGATAACCATGCTTCAGTGTATCCAAACCCTAGAGCTTTGTGGCAGGCAGCCAAGTTTTGTCTTAATGAAAATTTATAGTTGAGATTATAAAAGGGCAAATCATGTTAAGCAAGTCAACTGAATGAAGCTGCAGGGTTTGGAACACACAATGGCAGTAACCAAAAGCTTGTTGTAGAAGCCTTTTCTCATCTAGTCATAGAGCAGACCTTGCATTACACTCAAAAAGAAGTATGGAGAATGTTGGTTTGTCAAATTATTAAAGGATAAAAAGTTATGTATTTCCTCAGTAAGCCATTACTTTTATATTATGGGGTTTTTTTGCCTCCACTAATTTCCATCAGAATGTGGATTTCTGCATCTGAATTTCCAAATATTTGATGGAAGTCTTAAAAAAACAACTAACCTGCTCAAGCCTAATTTTTCTTTAGTTTTGTGTCAGTGGATCTCAGTTAATCTCAGGGAAATGACCTTTGATTTTGCATAAACTGCATAAAAGAGGAGCATTCTGATAAAATTTTCAAATCATGTGATTGTCTATTCTTATGTCGCAGTTAGGGATTTTTGACTAGGTATTCAGTAAAAAGCACTATAACACTGATCAGGATTAAATGCATGGATTGAAAGATAGCTGTTAAATTATATATAACTGTTAGAGAACTTGATGTAGGCCGTGTTCATCTCATTACACTGCATGATAGAATAATCTCATATACTGTTTCCAGTTTCTATTTATTGGAGAGTTTTAAAACTATAATTAATTCCAAACAAGTAAAATTTAAATTTGCCACCTTTTATACATTTTGCTGTGAAGAATAAAGTGTTTTGCTAACCCTGGTCTCTGTATATCATCTTCTTCCCAAAAGCATATTTTAACACTGCTCTCATTTTCCTAGTTCCAGCAGCTGAGCCCATAGAATATGCTCAGTTTCCTTTCTACCTCAATGGATTGCGTGAAACTTCTGACTTTGTGGAAGCCATCAAGAAAGTGAGAGCTATCTGTAATAACTACACCAGCCTGGGGATCTCCAGCTACCCAAATGGTTACCCATTTCTGTTCTGGGAGCAGTACATTGGACTTCGTCACTGGCTCCTCTTATCCATTAGCGTGGTTTTAGCTTGCACGTTTCTGGTGTGTGCCCTCTTCCTCCTAAACCCCTGGACAGCTGGGATCATTGTAAGTTTATTATAAGGGTCTTTGTTGAAGTCAAATTCCTTTCAGCATAGCTCTTGCTGTAGTCGGGAAGGTTTTGTTTATGTCTGGGCCTCTGGTGGAGTATGTATATTGCATCATTCATTATATATTTATTCAACTTGAGGGGGTAGGGTTCATGCTGAAGGTACAAACTTTAATAACCTTAATCTTCTGGCCACCTTTTTTTCAGGTTTAAAGGTTTGTTAGAAAACTGCATAAACTTTTACCCTTGCTCAAATGCACACTAACATAAGAAATAAAGACACAGAAGAAAATTAAGAGCTTGATTTAAAACAATTTCTAATTCTGTATTCCTTCTCTCTTTTGTCACACACAGTTATTTTTCAGGGCAGTTGCTTGACTAGCTTGTCCATAAATTTTTCCAGCCATTTCTGAATGCAATCTTTCTAGAAAATCTGAAATGCTTATGTTGTACAGTACGCACTGTGGAAAACCTGTAACTGAGCTATTGAGGAGAGGAGTAAAATTGTAAACTGCAGGGAGTACTCCTCCATGCTTTCTGCAAGGCACCAAAAGCCTCTCAGTAAACATTCAAGTTAAATTGAATGATGATGTTCCTGTGTTTAAATTCCTTAAACTATCATATGGTTTATAAAACGCCAGAAGTAGAAAAGCATAAAACAGTTACTAGTTTTTGTAATGTACATTTATATGACAGGTATGTTAAAAGGTAAATGTTTAGTCTAGAATATTTTTCATAGCACCTTATCAAGCAATTTATGTTATTATGCTTGATTCATTAGCTTATAAAATCATTTATTGTAGTGCGTACTTTTTTTCCTTTGGAAAAGGTGTTTATTTTCAGAGTCCACCATTGCTTCTATAAGTGTGTCAATTTTTTTTTCCTGCTTGGCTTTAGCTACTTTTAGAGTTGATTCTCCAGATTTCCTCCTCTGCCTTTTCCTCAGTTTTTTTTACAAGGTAGATGAAAGAAAAATAAAAGCTTCCTCTTACAGTTTACTGTTCACTTTGTCCATGTCAATCCCCCCAAATACCTTTAAAGCTCAGAGTGCCTCTGTAACCTGAGACTCATCAGCTGATTATGGCATTCACTTTCTTCTGTGCTTTAGACATCCTCTTTATTTGCAGTTCTACAAAAGAGAGTTCAAATACAGGTAGCTGAAAGATACTTTTTCTGGAACGTTTGTCTGAAAGATGGGTGAAAAAGAAAAATGTTCCTATTGGGGGTATCCATGCTAAGGAGGAACAAATGGTTTTTCAGCTCACTGATGGATTGTAACTAATACAAAGTTGGTGCTTCATGTGTTAACTGGTTCTTACAGTGTAATTTAGACTGGCTATTCAGCATTCATTGCCATTGAGAAAAATGAAACAAGTAAAAGCAGCTTGTCTTTGGGAATATTGGATGGCTTTGAGGAATATGTCCAGTGGTAACCATGTTATTTTGAAATGTCTTTCTTCTCATTGTCTGGAGTATAAAAGGGTACTAACAGATGTTTGAAATCATCTAGGTGGTGGTACTGGCTCTGATGACTGTGGAGCTGTTTGGCATGATGGGTCTAATTGGAATAAAGCTGAGTGCAGTGCCTGTGGTTATCCTGATTGCTTCTGTTGGCATTGGTGTGGAATTCACTGTTCATGTTGCTTTGGTACGTAAAATCAAGAAGCATTTTAAAAAGAAAATAAAATGATGGCAATGTTCAGATCACAAATCCTTTGAGTTTCTTGTCAGTGACATGATTCTCAGAAGCAAAATGATCACAGTTTTGTATACCTCTCTGTTTGTCTCAGTGGAACAGAGTTGATCTTAATGAGGTAGTTCCTAACTCTTGAGTCAGTCTCCCAGGAAACAAGAGAGGATACATTAGCTATGATACCTGTTTGTCTGATTGATGCAGTTATATAGATAAAACAGAGATCTTAAATCACCTTGCTTCAGTCCAGACTCTCATGATCCTTGTTGCATCAGAGTTACACAACTTTTAGTTGCCTCTTGCATGTAGATTCTCTATCTTGCAAAAGAGAATTCTTCAGCAGGTGTTTTTCAAAATCACATATTGTGTTATTTGGTATTTCTGGACTTCTTGAATGTGAACATGTTTGAATTAGTATTCCAATTGTAAAATCTGCACCTTCTTCTCAGAAGCCATTGCCTAATAATAGTGGGCACAAACATGCAGTCTGTAAGAAAAGATTTTTATACTGTTTATCTAGTGGTTTAGATGATGTACAGAGTTAGGGCACATAAAGTCACTCTAACTGAAAAGAGTAATTTTGAGAAAAACCACAGTGGAAGTAGGGTAAGGTTAAAGAGGAGCAAGTGGATTCCTCAAGTGATGACATCCTTTTTTCCCCTGCTGCTACAGATAGAATTTTGAAGGAAAATGAGTTTGCTGGGATTTGGAATAATTTGGGAAGTGTTAGAAACCAATGGTGTAGAAGAAGAAGAAAGAAATGACAGCATCTTAGTATTGAAGATTCGAAACAGGAAAAATGGAATAAAAAAGAAAAAACAGTTGTTTGTAGATGGGAAGAAACTAATTTAATTTACAGGACTTTATGGGTCACCTGTGCCTGAAGGTAAAATGCCAAGCAAACTCACATTGACACTGGAGATAAAAACTGTGGAACATATAAATAGTCAAATCAGTGTTGTATAAACAAAAAAGGCAGCTCTGGAACTTTTAATGCTGAATTTAATTGAGTTTAAGAGTGATTCACAATGCTCTTGTGGGTCAGTTTTCTGCTGTTGCTTGTGAATTGTGACCTTGGTTTTTTTCTAGTTTTCTAGAGGAGAGTGACTTAAATTCTTGGACTGTGAGGAAGATAGCTGCTTCAGCACGTATCTTAATAGCCAGTAGGGAATTAACCAAAGAGAACCCTTACAAATCACAGAAAGAAGAGCAGCCAGGTTCTTGTTTTCTTAAACCATTAAATCATACACAAAGTAGACAAATTCATAACAAACAGCAGCATTGTGTGTTCTTGATAGAGCTTATTCATAAGGAGTTGTAGGGATGAAGGCAGTTCACTAGTCATATTGTTACTCAGGCACTACCATGTTCAGCACTATTCCTAGGATTATTTTGTATGTATAGAACTGCTAGCTTTGAAGTACTAAAACTTCCAAAAACTTTTTTTTTTTTTTGAGTGAAATGAAAATGTTAAAGTCACAGAAGCTGTTGACCCACAAAAATGAGAGGAGTAGCCCTACAGTTTTCACACCTGAAGTGCTTTCACCATGATGTGAATTCTTTTCAGGTGGAAATAGGCAAATCCAGAGACAAAAGGCTACTGTTGCAAGTAGGCATTGCTTCCAGAATTATTATGGTCTGACTGTCATCAGTGCTTACTCTGGTTTTGTGACTTCAGCAGCTGCTATGTGGTGTAACTGCAGGAGCAGGCCTTCTCTCAAGGGTTAGCCAGCTACAGAGATAACTTTGATAAACTGTAGTTTGGAGCAATTAACTGATGGAACACTGTGTATGCTAGGAGAGAAGCTGTTTGGACGGTTCTATACACCTGCCTAAGGAAATGGACTTCTTTGTTTTACAGGCGTTTTTAACTGCCATAGGAGACAGGAACCATAGGGCTATCCTTGCATTGGAACACATGTTTGCACCAGTGCTGGATGGGGCCGTGTCCACTCTGCTTGGAGTGTTAATGCTTGCAGGATCAGAGTTTGATTTTATTGTCAGGTAAAGCATTTTTGTGTTTTGACTTTCTTTCAGAAATAAAAATAAGTGTGCTTTTAATTTTTATTCACTTCAGTGAATCTGTCATTTTATTACTATGCATGGTGTGTCAAGTATGCTTACATCATAGTCCTGCTTTCCCTCTGTTTTATTAACTCCTTGTTACTTGCTAGACATGGTAGTGTTTCCATTGCTGACATTAAGATCTGTTCCAGGAAAATCTGACACTTAGCATGAAGGAGCACAAAAATGTCACTCTTCAGAAAGTTTGCTAATTCTGGGTTTGAATTAGTTCAAAGCATCTTATATTGTCCAGTATTAGCTGCATCTGACCTTTAGCCTTGAGGTCCTCCAGACTTCTTGTATGCACAAGAATTTGTATGCAAAGGACACATGAACCTACAAACAGTCAACTGTGCTGCAAGTGACTCTCTCAGGGCCTTCTCCTTCTATCCTTATGTGGGTTTTACATAATGAGGAAAAGGGGCGGGGGGATGTGGGGGGAAGAAAGCCCTGTTTGGGAGCTGGGGAACCATAAATATGAACACAGAACTTCATACTAAAATTTTGTACAGCAAAGCCTAAAGGCCCTTCTGTTTAGAACTACAAGCAGGCTGTTTCTTGTGAATATAATTAAGAATGTGAGTTTGTCAAGTATAGAGGAAAGCAAGTCTTTTCTTAGGGGGAATTTGAGAAGTGCAATGAAACAGATCCTCTTCTATTCCAAACAACCTGTGGAGCTCTGCAAAATGGCTAGTCTTAGAAGTAACACAGGCTCTTTGTGGTAAACTACAGCACACACACAAAAAAAAAAATCCAAGCCCTAAAATGGAGCTGTGGTAGAACTGGGCCAAATAAAAATGCTCTGAAAGATGGCTTAACTACTTAGGTAGACATAAGCTGGATAGATCGCTAGGCTCAACTGACATCCATTTGACAACAAGAACAACAAAATGTCAGGGGCAGGAACTGAGAGAATGACTGCTAAATCTCATCAGGCTTTTTGTTTATGTATGAAAGAGATTTGAAGAAAGCAGGCAGTTTGCAGTTAGATTTCATGAAACCTGCATGAAGATTATTACTATTCAGGTATTCCATGTCCTGAAATAGAAATGTTTTTTTCCCCCAGATCACTATTTTTTACTTTATTGTGTTGGCATTGAAGAAATAGAATTATTCTTTTAGCACCTGGTTTTGTAAGGATTTGAACATTTTGACTTACAGGTTACTGATAGATTTAACCTAAATTTACAGGCGTACATTTTTGTTGTGCTATTTTCCTACCTAATAGATGAGATTTTGGCAAACATTTTTGTGTCATAGCAAATGGAAGATTGTAGCAGCCCTTCACACCAAATTTGGATTGGATGTGCTCTCAGTTTATAAAATGAGCCTTTCAACTTTTCAACTTATGTTATTTTACTTCTTTTGGCCATCAGTTTCTGATTTTATAGCAAATCTCACTTCAGTTTGCCATGTTTAAAAAATATAATAAAATAAACTATGAGGAGCCTGAGCATTGTTAGAGTGGGCAAAGAAGATCCTAAACTTCCGGAAAGCGACAGATTAGTCCAGCAGTGTGGAAGATTAAGTAAATTAAGAGACACTGTATACACCAACTGGTCAAAGCTATAATCCTCCTGTTTATTCTAACGTTAGATGGATGAGATGCAAATGTTATTAATGTCTGTTGTTGATCTGTGTCCCAGTTTAAAGTTCTGGTAGTTTATGTTAGTAGAGTAGATTGGCTTGCTGATTTTTGTTAATGCAGATCAGAAACTCCCAAATGTTTACAATAGCAGGATATTTATAGTTTTACAGGAGTCTGATATATTTGATCAGATGTGGAAACAGGGAGGCAGTAAAGTTTGTTGCCAGCTAGACAATGTAATCAGCAGACCCATTAGTAGCAAACTTGCCCTCTGTTTTTCTCCTTTGCCTTCTCCTCCAGGAATTTACCAAGACTGAGTCCTTGAAATCATTAGTTACAATGCAGCCTTAAGTTTAGTCTGAGCCCCAGCTGTGCCGAATACCAACTAGCAAGACTTTCCTTTTACTGACAGGTTTACCTTGGTATTCATGAAGGATCCCAGACCTTAGCCCTCAGTGGTGGGAAAGGACAACTACTTGTGCACTTTTCTCTTCTTCCATAGTATTTCAGCCTTTATGTTTGAATTGGCTGACGCAAAACAAGAGTATTCAGAGATGCTAAATTGTTCAACAAAAGATTAGCCTGCAATGCAGCTCTGCCATTGTGGAGTGCTCTTACTCAGTACAATGCTGAAGCTTACTACAGAATGGGCATTTTCCTTGCAGAAAGCGGGTTCCTGTGTTGTAAAAGAGTTGCAATTCAAGCTATTTGGTAAAACTGGAACTCACAGAATTCTAGGTGTTAAGTTTGATTAATGAACGGCAAGGAAAACTCCTACCTGATATACTGTAGATTTAATTAGACATTCTGCTGTAAGTTGCAGAAGCATTTCACAGTGGATTAGCTGCTGGGAGAAGAGGGCTTCTTTTCCTTCTACACTAAATTGTTTAAATTCTACACCCTTCACTTCATTTGTTTGCTTCTGCTGGGTTTTCACTAATGGGGGCCCCTTTTCATTGTATTTGTGCTTTCAATCCATTCAGCCATTCCCTGCACATTCCATATTTTTGTGTTTGTGTAACACATTCATAAATAACATTACATGCTTCCAGATTCTGGGAAATTAACAAATGTAATTTTTTTTCTTTCCTTTCTCAACTAACACTTTGTGGAATGTAGCTTCTCTAATTCAAAAGGTAAAAACCCCTAAATCTTATATGAAAAGGGATATAATTGTTTCCTTTTATGTTAGCAATATGTTAGAGTTAACTTAGTATCTGTATTATTTTCACATATGTAGGAGTAATTTGTAATCCCTTGTTTCTAACTGGGGCTATTCTCTCTCCCAAACCATTTAAACTGTATTTCAGGTATTTCTTTGCTGTGTTGGCAATCCTAACCATTCTGGGAGTTCTCAATGGATTGGTGCTGCTTCCTGTTCTTCTCTCATTCTTTGGACCATACCCCGAGGTCAGTAAAATTAATTGTGAACAGAAAAAATAATACTATGTCTGCACTGCTGTCCCCCTCAACCACCCCCTGTTTTTAGAAAGCATTTTTAAAATTTTCTTGGATTAAGTTTCTTCCTCTCAGGCTTTTTAATAATTTTTGTATTAAAAGTGCTGTTCATTACATAGTCAATACTACTCTATTTTTAAAGGTTTTTTTAATAAGTCTTGGTTTAGAGGTCACAATAAGCAAACCTGATAGTGTTATTTATACTGCTAGCATAATGTGATACACAAGCAAGTTTGTAAAATAAGGATTTCCCTCAATATTTTTGTATAAAAAGGTAGTTTTATACACATACCTTCTACTTTCCTACCTCACTGGCTGTGTTGCATTTCTCCAAGTGTTTAACTGAGCAGACCACCAGGAAGGCCTGTGTGGACCAACACACATAGTGGTGGTCCACAGATCACACCTTGATTGGTCTGCCAGAAGGTCCCCACTGTCCAGCCACCTCTCCTTGAGGCATTCTCCTGCCTCAAGTAGCATTTTTGCTGCCTGATGGAGGGAAGGCTTCCCTTAGATGTTGATGACTTTACAGTACAAAGTCCAAGTTCAGACTCCAGGATTCACAGATACCAACTTTGTATTTGGTTGTTGATCATTTATTACTTACTCTGTAGTTAATACAATTACTGTGTTAAATGGGGTTATCTTTATCACGTGTCGGTACAGTCAGTGTGCTGTGAATCACATGTCTATATATATGTGTGTGCACAAGAATAAAACACAAGGTATGTATACAGCACTGGTATATTTCAGAAGTGTTTGGCTTCTTTTAATATTAGTAAAACAGTTTTGACAACAATGTGTAATCTCTTAATTCCTAACAGTGTGCATGACCTGTCTCTTACTTAAACAATGTGTATGTGTGTGTTATTACCATATATATTGCTGTGATGTGTGTATCCATCTCTCTTTGCAAATAGACACCGAATAACCCTGTGCCAACCCACTGAGGTGATTTTATGAAATCACTGCTAATGCTTGCTGATGGGGGGAGGGGGTCCCACGTATTACTTTTATTTTTATATTTACAAGTGCAAGTGCATGCACATACACACATACATGCTCTTCCTGAAACAATGATACGCAGAAGAATCTGAGTAGTCTTGTTTAGATACACATATGCAGATGGAGGTCATGTCTTTTATACTTAATTTTTTTCAGTTCAGTATCTCTGTTCATCAGAAAATAGTTGCTAAGGTTGTTGGCATGGCAGGGTGTATTTGGCAGAACATCGTTTGTGTCAAGCACTAGTGATTAAAAGGGTAAAGCTAGCTAAATGTAACTGGAAGTGTTGCTGTCATCAGGTTTCTCCGGCCAATGGACAGGACAGATTGCCCACACCATCTCCTGAGCCACCCCCTGGCACTGTGAGGTTTGCACTCCCACCTGGCCACACAAATAATGCGTCAGATTCCTCTGATTCTGAGTACAGCTCTCAAACCACAGTGTCTGGCATCAGTGAAGAGCTGCATCAGTATGAGGCCACGCGAGGCCCTGGGGCACCAGTCCATCAAGTAATAGTGGAAGCGACTGAGAATCCTCTCTTTGCAAGATCCACTGTAAGTAGCTTTCATATGGACTAGCAGGAGGGAAAGAACAAGTTTCTTGGTGTGTTTTATTTTTTGGTTTTTGGGTGGATTTTTTGTTTGGTTTTGTTTTGTTTTGTTTTTTAATCTATTTATTTTCGTGGAAAACTCTTTCTGACTGATAGTGGTTTGTGACTTTGTGCCAAAACCTGTTAGCTGGGAGTGAAGGTTATCCTCATTCTCTCTTTTAGAATTGAGCTGGGGGTGAAGTGGTGGTACAAAAGCAGAGGCCTTTGGCATGGGTAATTGCTGTTACATCCTATTGGCACCAGCCACAAGAGAGAGCTCTCAGTCTGTTGGATGACTGTTTCAGAGAGAAGAAGGAGGAGAGATTATAAGATTCCAACCTCTTTCACACTCCTGATAGCTGCTTGTGGATTGCTATCGTATACCTCTCTGTGACAGCACATTTTGGTGACAAAGATTAGAGACAGAAGAAAGCAATTTAGGCATTGTATCGAATCTTGGGCCTTGTTGCATCTTGCTACTGGGTTGGCATAATTGCGATTTCAAAGAAAGTGAAAAAGCTCTGTCTCCTACCCCTGCTGATGTTGCATGCTGAGCTGCAATGCGGATCTGGTTTTGTTCAGCAGAGGCCTAGAAATAGGTACAAGCACAGCCACATTTGAAGTTGGTCACGGTTTATTGACTGATGCAGCTGCTGTGCTTCACGCTCTTTATGGAAATCAGAAAACAGATTCCTACAGTCTATACAAACTACCCTACTAACATCCTGTGTATGTTCCCTGCATGGAATAGCCTTTTCCAAATGCCTGCAATTCTGCTTGTTGAGTTAAGATCAAGTGCTTGTCACCCATTCCCCTGAAAAGATGGACCAGCATGTAGGAAGCTTACAATAATGTTTTCAGCTGTCATTCTGTGTTTTTCTGAAGATATGCTTTCCAGGTTTTAATAACTTCAGACAAAAACCATGGAAAAATCAATTATCAGATTCCACAACATCCCCTTTGTAGAGTCAGAACATTATTATAATTATTCTCAGCATAAAAAACGAGCAAGCGTAGTGTTTGTTTGCTTTGCTTTGTCAGAGGCGTAACGGTGCGGTGCGTGTCTCTCTCAGGTGGTTCAGCCGGAAGCAAGGCATCAGCAGAGTCCTAGGCTGCAGCCAAATCCTGATCCCAGCACGCAGCAGGCCTGGCATCAGAGCAGACAGCCCAAAAGAGCAGCGAGGGAAGGGCCACGACCGCCTCCTTACCGCCCTCGCAGGGACGCTTTTGAGATTTCTACCGAAGGGCACTCGGGACCCAGCAGCAGGGAGCGCCTGGGCCCCAAGGCCCGCTTCCACAGCGGGAGGAGCCCGGCGTTTGGGGCGGCGGGCGCCGCGGGAGCGCCCTACTGCCAGCCCATCACTACTGTGACTGCCTCGGCCTCCGTCACCGTGGCTGTGCACCCTGCCCTGCATGGCCACGGCTCCCGCGGGGCGAGCTGCCCTGCTTACGATGGACACCAGGAAGCTGGCCATGCGCCGTTCGAGGACCCCCATGTGCCTTTCAATGTCCGGTGTGAGAGAAGAAATTCTAAAGTAGAAGTAATAGAACTGCAAGATGTTGAATGTGAGGAAAGGATACCTGTCAACAGCTCACAATAAGGTGCGTCCACCCCTGCAAGGTGTAACTGCAAGCTTTGGCTTGTGTCATGCAATGGTGTGATGAAAAGAAAGAGGAAAAGTAATGTTTCTCAGAGGTACCTTTTCATAGATCACAGTATTTACAGGTCATGCTGATCACCTTAAATCTGCTAACTATGAATATCGTACATTTTGCACTGGGCATGAGGTTGGCTAAGATAGTGGTCTCCAACACTGCGAAGTCATAGTGCATTCAAATATGAGCTGCTTCAAAGAGCTGTGCAGAATGGATAAGTACATCATACAATGCCAGTTTACCAAATGAGGAAAATAAAGCAGAGATGTTGTATAACATCTTCAGAGCTGTGCGGCTGCACTGACCGTTGTGTAAGTCCTGTCTTCTGATCCCTGAATCACACATGCTCTGAAATGTTATATAAAATGAGTGTAAAATTGCTAGATACTTTAGGATTGTCATCTCTTGAATAAAATAATTTGTGAAAGAATTTAAGGTCCGTAATGAAGACTGAATCCCTCTGGAAGATGAGCCAAGTGAGAAGTGGGAAGTCATACCATGCCGAGTGCACTGCTGTTCAGCCAGGTGTCCCCTGCTCTTTTGGGGGGGCCTTCAGAGACTTGCCCAGTGACCTCCTACACTGGAGGTGTCTGAGCCAACCTCTGCCTTGCTAGGGGCAGCTGCAGTGGCTATTGCAGGTTTGCACAGGATAGAGCTGCCCATTGCATTCTTACACTGAAACTTCTTGGGGCACTTGCCTGAAAAACCATTTCTTATTATTTTTACAATGTTCTTCTCTTGCAGGGGAAAAAGAAGGTGTTAGAATAGTTACTTATCTGTGGATTCCTGTTTTTTCTCTTTGCTTGTCTGAGCTTTTCAGTGACAGACACCAGTTTGAGCAGAGCAAGTAATTTTATTTTGATTCTAGAATATCTTGCACGTACGCATGCATGCATGTGTATGCACACACACAGAGTTTTGATGGAAATTTTTATGAAAATTCAGAATGAAACCACTTTCTTAATTATAAAATGCCTCTCCAAACATTGCAAAGCATAAATAGACCTGAATGCCTTTAGCCTTGCAGTCTAGAAATATGACAATAATAATATCCACAGAACAAGGAGATACTTGGGCTTAGATGAAGTGCGCTTATTTAAAAGTCTTATATTACCATGCACTTCATCATTTTTCAAGATGAAGTGCATGGTAATATAAGACTTTTAAATAAGCGCAGTGTTCAGTGTAGCAAACTTCTCCTTCAATTGTTCATTGGTTTTGACTGAATTTGTCACAGGTATCTAAAACTAAGAACTTAGAAATTAAAGCAGCTACATTTTTTAATCGGCATCAGTATATTTCTTCACCAGGAAATTAATGACTGAGATGAAAGCAGAGCCAGCATTTCCTGACTGCTAACTCTAACCACAAGAATCATGAAATGAGTTGGCTTAGTTTGATTTGCTTGTTTTATCTTGAACTTTAGTGAATGTTTCCTTTTTTTTTCTCTCGTTATTTTTACAGGCTAATAACTGAAGCAAAGAAGAGGCCAAAGATGCAAAACTGTATTCCAGAACTGCTTGAAGAGAACTGCTTAAAGTCATAGAAAAGGACATGCTGCATCGGGACAACAGTTCACTGTTACTGTAACCTATTGTATTATTTTGTTAAATATTTCTTTTAAGTATTTAAAAGATGTACACATATGTAATATACAAAAGAACGATGTAAAGTAGTATAATCTGGAGTAATTTGCCTTTGGGCAATAGAATGGGGACAATATTGTGTGCTCTTTGTACTTTTTGTACATTGATATCTGTGCCACAACTAAGCTTAATCTAGTTCTGAATTTCAGCATAAGTTGCTGCTGCTTAAATATTTTATAATTTACTTGTATAATTCTATGCAAATATTGCTTATGTAATAGGATTTTTTAAAGGTACATGTCTGTTTAAAATATTTTAAATTTGCGTATCACAACCCTGTGGTAGTATGAAATGTTACTGTTAACTTTCAAACACGCTATGCGTGGTAATTTTTAAAAGAAGCAAATATGAAGAAAAGCAAGTTTATCTGGGAGGCTTAAATAGACTTGGGTATGTGCAGGTTTTGTTTTGCTGTATGTGTCCCAGTGTGCATCTGGACATATGCATGCTTTTGTGTGTATGTTCTTGGTGTACTGTAGTTTCTCTTTTACTGTATGTTAACACTTGGTGGGCTTACAAACCCACTGATGCTGATGTGAGTCTGGCTTTCCCTGTTAGTAGGCACTAGTGAAAACTCTGTTGTTTACCAATATATACAACTATAGACTGCCATCATCAAAGGCCCAACTAAAATACTAGAGAAGACAGGGAGTTGAGGTTTGGAACTACCTTTCAGTTCCCAAACCCTTAATGACTTGGTACACATGACTTTGGTCAAGTCACTTAACTGCCCCATGCCTCAATTTCTCATTCTGTAAAATGGTTATAATTACACTTACCTACCTCCCAGGAATGTTGTGAGGCTTAATTACTGTTCATATAGTACTTTGGTTTTTTTTTTCCCTCGCAAAATGTGCCAGGTAAGTGCAAGCACTATAACCATTATTTTTTCACTTCCAAAGGTGCTGGATATTGAGAGGTGCTGGTGGTTATAGAAGTACAATGAGCATCTGCCTGATTTTGATACTGTTCATTGTGGTTGGCATTAAAGCTGGATAATGAATCGTTTGATGGTGAGCCACAGCTTTGCTGAGTCATTACACCATTGAAAGCAGTATCTTTGGTCACCTTATTTTCATGGCAGGAAGGAGTTAATAGTAAGTGATAAAAATCAAATGGAAGGATTAAAAAAAAAAGGTATTTTCACTTTTTAAATATAAATGGCTTTCTGGTGGGCCAGTACGGTAATAGCACGTAAGGCCTGGGTAGTTCTTTTCTCTATTGTGTTTTCCCATGCTGCATTGGCACTTTTAATTATAACAGCTAAACTGGGATCTCTTTGCGAAACTAATTTAGCTTTTTGTACTATTATTTTTAAACTAAAAGGGGATTGCTGCAGGTGAAGGGTCTGGAAAAACACTACTATCTGTATTCCAGTTGGAAATATACCCTAGGAACAAAGAAAACCTTAATTTAAAATAATGCAACACAAGTTTTCAGTATCTCTGTCTTCTTTTTTTATCTTTTTTCTGCCCTTCACCAAGCTGTTTTTTAGAGCAGGTAGATGTTCAGTATTGTATTCAGAGCCAAACACAACCAATATTCAGTTTCTAAACACAGCAGTGGTGGGGCTTTTCTTTATTTATAGCTGAACAGCAGTGGCCAATTCTTTGATGGGAAAGTGTTTTTCTCCAGTGGCTTCAGGGAGTCTATCTTTGCCCACAGACCTTGCCAGCAAAACAAATGGGGATAATTAGAATGCACAAATTTCCATGCCTTTTTTGCTCACTTGAAAACACTTTGATATGAGGCACTTGTTTACAGATCTCCAATGTGAACGCTCGAAGAGCAGGTGGCGAGAGCCTGGTGTCATTCTGGTGATACATAAGCTACTGTTCCAGTGCACACCAAGGGTTAATGTCATAACTGCCTACTGGTCCAGTTCACTGTCTAACATGAAAACTATTGATGACAAAAAGATGAGGGGCCCCAATTTAGCACTAGCAGCATAGTGACCTCAGATCATACAAACTCTGCAACAAAACTGTATGATACTAATCAGAAGCTGCCTTCAACCACCACGCTTATGTGTCAGTGGTTGGCAGGGCTCCCACTGACACCACTCTGTGCCGCAGGCTGCGTTGCTTCCTGCTCTTCCTTCAGGAGGAAGGGGCCCAGGGCAAGCTGCAGTGTCTCCCACCTGCCCCTGCCCAGGTCTTCCTGCGTGCTTGTATGTGGGTGAGCTGTCTGCTGCTTCGTGCACAATGTAGACCTTCTTCTTCGATAGTCACATTGGCAAGGGGAGAATTCAGTGGCTGGCAACATTTATTTTGTTTTGGTTTTGTTTTTTAACTTTTTTAATCATGGGTGATATTTATATTTTTGTATCATAAGAATGTTTTTCTTACAGTATTTGTCATGCCAGTTTATAACAAACAAAATGCAGGGATTTTATTTCTATTGGAAACACTATTACAGTTATGTTTTTACTGTTTAATGGATTTTTATTTGTATAGAGTGCTTACTAATGTTAAATAGGAAAGAGTATATAACATTTACATTATGGACTTGTTGTAGCTTTTAGTGTAAGGAGTTAAAAGGAAAAAAAGATATTCAAACTGGGTCTCATTGCCTGCCTGTTTGGTAGGAGTGGGTTTGTGTCATTTCAGTTACAAAGATAAAATTATGCCATATAATTTATTTATATGAAAATTTATTTTTGTAGTGTACATAGTAGTCATCAAGTCTTTCGACAGAAGTATATTTTTAAAGAGTTTATATGTAATGATGATACCATTATGTTTTGGAACACTGCTGAGATACAATTACAGTGCACACTTTTCCTTGTAAACCCCCTGGAGAAAAGAAAGTGTTTAACAGTGTTAAGAGAGAAAGAGAGTGTGACTATTCATACAATTCTGAACTGTGTTTTAGTTACCATTTGTGATCTAGTGTGGTTCTCATTTTAAGCTTTGAATGGAAATTGTACAAACTCTCTAAATATTAACGTTCAAACACTGATAGAAATTCTAACATGAATAAAAAAAATATTATAACTTACTGGTTATGGATTTGGTTGTTTGTGGAATGCTTCTTTATTTACTGCTGTTTATCTCTGCAGGTGCAACCATGCAATCATTCTGATTTAGAGCATGAGTCTGAGATCTTTCAGTATTTGGGATGTATGGGATACTCAGATTTGCCCATTTTGGAGCAGGAGCAATTTGTTACCCTGTCTAAAGGGTAGCATGCTGGTCCTTGTCTGTAGGTTCTGTTACCTTTGTTGCACGTTGGGGGATAGGTTTAGGACTGGGCAATACATGTCGTTCTCACTCGGAATGAAACAATTTGTGTAGACTTCAAACTGTTGCCTAAAGCACTTTATATAAAGGTTATTTCTTCTTAGGTGTGGGAAGAAATTGTCTTTTTCCCATCTATGTGGTTGCTCCCTAAATTGGATAACAGAATCAGTCTAGTATTTCCACTTTGTGGATGAAAAAATAAATGTGTTCTGAGTTCTGAAAACTACAGCCCTCCATAAGAAGGGAGACTCTTGACAAAATTCCCTCTGGGAAGCATGCTACTGCTTGCCAGCCAGGGTGCAGGTCCCTGTGCCCCACATGAGCCCCACTTGGCAGGGAGCAAAAGCTACAGTGGGCAGCAGAGAACAGTAGAAGCAGCAACATCTCTCTGAAGTCATTTGCATCAAAAACCACAGCCTGTTTTCTCCTGTGCAGATACTCTGCTGGGCATCCCTCAAAGTGCCACAGAGCCAGCAGTCCTTTCCTTTATCCTATTACCCCTAGATGACTTTTTTTTTACATGAGTCTTCTAAACTTCTCATAAGGAAAAAGCTCAAGCATGTGTTGAGATAATTTATAATTCAGCCTTTACTTTCCGTGGTCATGAGGAAATACAAATACAATTTTCTCTTTTATGTTTTCTAGAAGTTTAACGACAAAAGAGAAAAGCAGAGTTAAAGGACTTGAACTTCAAAACTTCTACACATATGTTTTTGCTACTCAAAATACTCTCCCTCACACCCTCAGGATTAGCCAGTCTGAGTCAGGTTGCAAATTTGGCTTTTGTGGATACAGCCCATGAGAATAGTGCTCACTTAGGCCTTGCTTTAGCTCAACTCACTCACTTCATCTTTTATGTCCCAGCCATCCATAGGAGCAGCTCCAATCACACAGCTGGAAACCATGTAAATAAATCAATATATTCTGTCCATCAGAACACAGGATTTTTTTCTTTAAACATTCTGTTTTGCATCAACCATAGCTATTTACATGATATTACTTGTCATGTTTAGGTTTCTTATCATTTTGCTGCCAGTCTGATTAACCTTAGGTAAGAACTTGATCTGATTTTTGCCAGAGATTGGCCATATTTATTCAGGCCTTAAGTAAACATATGGTCAGATTTTTGTTGGCATAATGCATGTATTTAACAGCTTCAGGAATGCTGCATGCTGCTAAACTGCAGCAGCACTGATGTATGAACAGGTGTTTCATTTTTGTTAACTTTTCCTCCCAATGAGCATTTGAGACACTGACTGTTTATATCTGAATATACCATTGCCAAATTTTAATTATTTTTAATGCCTGCTTCAAGCAATGAGAACAATTACTACTTTGCAACTCCACTTAATCATTCTTGTCTTTTTTATTGCAAACATGTTGAATCTTATTGCTAGAACAGGGTGCATGCCAGGAAACTGCACTACCTAGGTTGAAAGGCTTGAAAAAATACACACCCATTTTAACTTTCCCCAGTTAATTTTAGCTAATTAAGCACAAAAATGAAGCAGTACTCTGCTCTGACAAAAAAAAAAAAAAAAAAATAAAAAATTATTGTATATGCTGGCATATTTGATACTGCAGAAATAATTTTGCCGCTACAGACACTATGTAGGCAAAAGAAATCCCTGGCTCAGATACTTGATTGTTTGCAGTGTTATCTGGGCCACTTACCACCCTACCACAGTTTTCCATATGAACATTTCTACGCTCATTTTAACAGCTGTAACTGGACGTGCCACTAGTGTTTCAGCTGCCACAGCAGCTATACCTGCTTGCCGTTGGTGCAAAGTAAGGGTGCAATGGAGAAGATTGTATTTAGGGTTAATGATGCACAAAACACAAGGCAGCTTGAGTTTTAGTCTGTTTTGCTAATCCAGGCATTCCCACAGGCTCTTCTCCAGGCTTAACTCAAGCTGCCAGTTAAGAGTTGCTGGATCTGTGAGTCACCTAGGTGAATTAGGATGTCACATGTGCACACTGAATACAAACTTTTGCACAATGGAGCACAAAATATGTGGCTTTTCTGTCCGGTCTTTCCATCCCTTGAGCTCAAATCTTTGCAGTGGATCCAGCTTTGCAGGTTCCTAGCCTAACACACCAAAGCCTCATGAAACCTGCAGGGAAGCAAGGCTGTAAGCCACAGAAGCTGAGAAGGGGGGAGAGATTGGAAGCTGGAGGTTAGAAACTACTTCCCAGGCAAGGAAGGCCACTGCCTCCTCCTGGTTGAGGAGGGGCTAGACTTCACTTATGGGTGTGTGAATGAGGTGGATTTCCCCATATATGGAGGGAGGAAAGACAACTGAAATACTTGAAAAGTGATTTATGGCAGAAATGAGAGACTCTGGGTGCTCTGGAAGAGGGAGATCTCCAGCATTTGATTTAGGAGACCCCAAATGATATTGTAAATTTATTTCAACACCAAGGTAAAACTGATTTTACTGCTCCAGGTTGAGTTAAGGTTAGCTCCCATGGATTTTTTCATCTGAAGTTTGTCTTGGGGAAAAGATTTGTAGGAAGGCATGTCTGCCTAGCCCTTTGAAAGAGAGAAGGGAAAGGCATTTAACAGGAATTACTTGGTAACTAAGAGGAGTAACACTATTGTGCTTCTGTTTTTCCAGATTTTGTAACTTCGATGAAGGGAAATCTTTGCTCTTTCTCTACTTGGTGACAGATGTGCCTTGTCTGGAAGACAAGAGGTTGCACCTCTATGTTCTGTCAGATCTTAGCAGGATATGTAAGTGGAGAGCTTCCTTTAGGAGAGCCTGCCATCATGTAGTGCTGCTCCTGCACTAAGCTGGCCTTGCTGACAGTATGTATGACTCTTTAAGTCACCAAACATGGGTGACAAATAGCCCTTGAGAAGTCTAAATTTAAACTAATAATCTTGAAGTTAAAATGCCAATTGACTGTTTCCTAGTTACCAAACATGAACTAGTTACCAAATTATGAACCAAATATAGTTAGAGTTTACCTGTGAGACAAACAGGTTATTACTTCTCATTAAACAAAGAACCAGATTTTTTCAGTAATTAAAACTAATAAGGTAAAATATTTGACTGGCTTATTTCAGTATAATATTGAGGGTAAATAGGAAACTCACAACTTTCGTCGCAGATAACCAGTATTTGTAGTAAGAGAATTCAAACCCTCTTTCAGGATTACACAACCATTTTAAGTAGGCTATTCATTTTAACTTAAGAGTATTTACTTTGCTAGGAAATATAATATGCTTCTGTACCATCTTGCAACATTTTAGAAGGCTAACAGGTAAAACTTTAAATGAATGTGGTGCAGGTATCACATTTGTGTAGGTACAATATCACACACCTTGGTGTAGTACATCTGGTTGGTGGCATGTCACTAGTGAGGTTCCCCAAGGATCAGTGTTGGGGCCAGTCATGTTTAACACCTTTATTAATGAACTGGATGAGGGGATCAAGTGCCCCCTGAGTCAGTTCCCAGATGACAGCAAGTTGGTTGGGTGTGTAAATCTGCTGGTGGGTCAGAAGGCTCTGCAAAGGCATCTGGACAGGCTAAAGCCAGTTGCATGAGGTTCAACACAGCAAAGTGCTGGGTCCTGCACTTCAGCCTCAACTCCATGCAGTGCTGGAAAGCTGCCAGTTGGCAAGGACCTGGGGGTATTGAACATGATCCAGCAATGTACCCAGGTGGCCAAGAAGGCCAATGGCATCCTAACCCGTACCAGCAACAGTGTGGCCAGCTGGACCAGGGCAGTGACTGTCCCCCTGTGCTGGGCACTGGTAAGACTGTGCCTCGAGTGCTGTGTTCAGTTCTGTGCCCATCACTGTAAGAAGGACATTGAGTGTGTCCAGAGAAGGGCAACAGAGCTGGTGAAGGGTCTGGAGCACAAGTCCTGTGAAGAGAGGCTGAGGGAGCTGGGGCTGCCTAGCCTGGAGTAAAAGAGGCTCAAGAAGACACCTCACTGCTCTCCACAACAGCCTGAGAGGATGGTGGGTGGGATTTGGCCTCTTCTCCCAGGCAGAAAGTGACAGGACAAGAGAAAATAGCCTCAAGCTATGAGAGAGGAGGTTCAGGTTGTACATCAGGAAAAATTTCTTCATGAAATGAAGAAGGAACTGCCCAGGAAGGTGGTGGCATCAGTCTCTGGAGGTGCACAGTAAATGACTGGACGTGGCACTCAGTGCTATGATCTAGCTGACAATGCTGATCAGCCAAAGGTTGGACTCAGTGATCCCAGAGTCTCTTTCAACCTAGATGATCTGATGATTCTGTGACTCTTCGTTCAGCTCCCCAGTGTCCCCGACCACCACCCCACCACCAGCTCTCTGCAGGATGTCCACCAGAGCAATCTGCTGTGAGCAAACCTCACAGAAAAGCTCTTTTCCTCTGTGCTTCCCAGAGCTCCTCACCTTCCTCTGACACAAGTCAGTCAAGTTGATCATTCAAAATGAGCAGAGGAAGAGGGCAGCTGCTGGGTTTGGCATCAGGAGTTGCTGCCCAGCCACAAAGGAAGGCACAGCTCCCGATGCCAAGGCCAGAGGTGGTTCCAGATGGCTCCAGGCACACAGGTGGGAGAAGCAGAACATGGTGAGGCTCTGAGGGCAGGTAGAAAGCTGTGAGGGCAGGCCAGGCACCACTGGGGCTGCACAGAGGGACAGAGGTCTGTTCTGGGGGAGCTTGGCTGCAAGGCATGGGATATTTCTGGAGATCTCACAATATAGAAGGTTCAGACCTGACATTCAGAAAAAATTCTTTGCTTGAATGGGTAGCCAAAAAATGGCAAAGGATTCCTAGAGAGGTTACCAATGCCCTGTGCCTGTCGTTTACTTAAAAAGAGGCCCTTAATGATAGGATTTAACTTTTCTGGACAGCCCTGGTCAGGCAGTTGAGACTAGATGATCATTGTAGTTACCTGCCAATTGAAAACAGTCTATTGTATTCTGTTCTGTTCTATGCTGTGCCATGCTATGCTATTCTGAACATCTGAACATTTCATTATTTAAGTAAGTATACATGGAGCATGGAAATTCCTGAAAAATCTGATGGGAATCAGGCATTTAAGATCTTCAAGAAAATACTGCTTTTAAATTGTCATCAGTGGAATTACTCATAGGTAAACCTGCAAATCTAACTCTGTATTAATCTTTAATGGTTTGGTCCAGTGTACAGTGAAAAGTGTGATCCTGGTTAGGCTGTTCATGCCCTTCCTTTAATCCACAGTATATAACTTGGACACTATGGGTCACCCCTGTGGAGGAGTCCTCTGCTGTTGTTGAGGTACAGAGATTTCTGACTGCTGAGGCTTCAGCTCATTCTTGAGCTAGTTGCATGTAGCTGAGAATTAAGTACAAAAAATGCAGTTTGTTTTTTTTCCTTTAGACTGTAATTGTAATTTAGTCAGTGGTTCTCTGGGACTTCATGAAGGGATTCACATAGTTCAGGAGCCTTTTTGAGCTGCATCTGAAGTAGAAAGCTGCAAAAGGAGAAACAACAAGCAGCTGATTTTGTTTGTGGAAGGGACCTGTGTCACACTCACCTGAGATGTGCAGAAGAGCTATGCTGGGATAGCCTTGTGAACCATAAACCTAGGCCTCCAGGTCATTGCCATTACAACCAGTCTTTCTCTTATTATTATTGTATTTTATAATTGTGCTCTGGTTTTGCCATTCTGTATTAATTTATCACATTTGAATCTTCTTTCTATTTAAATCTTAGAAAACCTTGTAAGCCAAGGAAATTACTCCACCATTACCTCTGTGGAACTGGATCTGTGTAGGGCAATAGTTGAGGTGGGGTTCTTTTTAAGTTAAATATTATTTTACTCACAACTCACAACATCTCTTCCTCTCTTTGGCCTTCCTCTTCCTTGCTTTCCCCCCTGTACATCCTTACAGGTGTGTCAGCATGGCATCCAGAATGGCTCATGGTTAGCTAGTGAATGGAGCTCTGCCCACAGATACCTGAGATGCAGTTTGAATTGTTTCAAAAAGCCAATGAAAGGAGCTAGTGCAGAAATACAAGATCTCTTGTGCATCAGTAGGATATTACAGTTTTGGCTTGGGGCTGGGCAGGCCTGAGGAATCCCAAAAACCAAAAATCTGTAAAAGCCTTCAGAGTATAACTCCTGGGAAATTATTAGCTGCATTTCTTCTGTTTTGTCTACTTTCTGTTTTGTGTATGTTTTACAAATTGTTTTATAATTCAGGTTTTGCATTAGTCTAATGGAGAGTTTACATTTTTAAAAGCTGTTTTTGGACATGCTTAGCAAGAAAATTACTAATATAGAAAGCCCAAGATTCTAACAAAAAGTGTCATGGGATCCTTTGAATACTTGAGTCCTTTATTTCACAATCATGGTAAATAACTAGGACTATTCAAACTAGAAAAATTAAATCAGACATCGGATGTGAGTGCTGTAACTGATAAAAATACATAACAAATAAGAAAGTTTGAGTTTTACTGCTAATGAGACTTGTTTCAGCTTGGCAACATGGAACCTGGATATTCTGCATACAGTAGTACACACAGATGCAGTGGTGATGGTTTGTTTGCCTTGGTAGGTGCAGGGTAAAGGGATGCTGACACACAAAGGAGCAAATAGGCTTGTGAGCTGTACAGTAGAAAGTAAAGGAAACAAGATAAAGAGAAATAGAGAGAACTACACCTGAGCCCATGCAGGAGGACTCACAAAAATTTCTTTAAAAGGTGCGTTTGAAGTTTGTGTAAAATGACAAGGAGTGTCATTCTGATGGACAAGGGAGGTTTGGCTGTGCCTGCATGCTGAGCATAAGAGCCCAGTGTTCCTGCTCAGAGGTGAGGTGATAACTTGCTTTGGGGGATATTTTTTTATAATGTTGATGCTGGCTTTTTGAGTGTTTTTCTATGCAATGTGTGTGTGTCTATGTGTGTGAGTGTGTATGATGAGAAACACGCAAGTGTGTAGTAAGAACTGTGGTTTCAGTGTATGGAATTTGCTACTGGCAAGTTATTTTAGCATTGAGTCCAAGATAAATACCAGGTAGGCTTATGTTTTTGCATGTGCTTTTTTGTCCTGAAATGTATTAAAATTCTTCCAAACGCGGGAAGTTGCACCTTGGATTTCACAATTTCCTTGGGGTTGACATTCCCAGTACATACTGCTTCATTTTCTGATTTCTGTTGTTTAGCAAAAGGGAACCTTAGAAGAAGAGGCTCCAGACAAGTGTTTATCTTTGGTCTGGGGGCTCACTTCCCTGACTTTCCCTGAAGAATTTTCTTCTGCACTGTTCTACACACCATGGGAGTCTCTAGACCTCCTTTCCACACTCCTGTTGTTTTGATTTATTTCTTTGGAGTACAAATAGGATTAAGCAGAATAGAAGGGTACTGACTTACAGGAAGAGGTCTTGATAGCTTCTCTAATGTACATGTAATAGAAGAAACAAGGTCTGAATTGAAGACACTCCACTGTGTCATGTAAAATTATTTTCTCTCAGAGTACTTTCAGGTCTTCTTTGCATGGATGCTTGGAATAACACTTAATTTTTTCCCATTGAAATTGTGTGTCAGACCCAGAAGTGGGCTGTGACCCAGCTGATGCTTTTTTCCAATTCCAGAGAACACATATGCTCTTAATAAGCACCACATTATTTCTCACATGCCATCTGACAGACAAAGTATGTGAAAAAGCAAAGGCTCTGGAAGCCCTCATGAAGAAACACTGCAGTAGGACTGCTGAGGAAGCCATTGCTTATGGGTCAGCTGGGAGTCTAGTTGTTGTGCTGACTTTTCCTGGGGTTTTTTCGGCTTTTCTGTGGGAATCTGTGATACATGCATATTGGTGGGTGTTTTTCAATCCCTGAACTCTGGTCATAGTTATAGACTCATTAAGGTTGGAAAAGACCTCTAAGATAATCCAGTCAGCACCCCAGGTCCAACCAGTAACCCAGCACTACCATGTTCACCACCATGCCCCCTAGTGCTACATCTGCACACCTTTTGAACACTTCCGGGAGTGGTGATGCCACTACCAATAGGGCAGCCTATTCCAATGCCTGACAACCCTGTAAATGAAGAAATTTTTCCTAAAATGCAGTCTAAACCTCCCCTGGTGCAACTTGAGGCATTTTTCTCTTGTCCCATCTTCTGTTACCTGGGAGAGCAGACCACCCCCCTATTTTGCTACAACCTTTCAGGTAGTTATAAAGGAACAGTGAGGTCTCCCCTTGCCTTCCTTTACTCCAGGCTAAATAATCCCAACTCCCTCAGCTGCAACTCATAGGACCTGTGCTCCAGACCCTTCACCAGCATCACTGCCCTTCTCTGGGCTTGCTCCAGAACTTCAGTCTTGTTGAATCAAGAGGCCCAGAACTGAATGCAGCATCCAAGGTGTGGCCTCACCAGTGCTGAGTACAGGGGGACAATCACTGCCCTATTCCTGCTGACCACACTATTGCTGGAACAGGCCAGGGTGCCATTAGCCTTCTTGGCCACACACTGGCTCATGCCCTTTCCAGCCACTCTTCCCCCAGCCTGTAGTCCTTTGTGGGCTTGTTGTGGCCAGAGTGCAGGACCTAGCACTTCTCCATGAATCACATACCACTGGCCTCAGCCCATCGATCCAACTCGTCTAGATCCTTCTGCAGAGCCTTTCTACCCTCTTGCAGATCAACACCCCCACTCATCTTGGTGTCCTCTCGGAACTGACTGTGGGCACTTTATCTTCTCATCCAAATAATTGATGAAGATGTTAAATAGGACTTGGACCTGACACTGAGCCCTGGGAAGCTCCACTAGCAACTGGACATCAACTGGATGTTATTCCAGTAACCACAAATATTTGGGCCCAGTCATCCAGCCAGTTCTGAATCCAGCCAAGGATACTCTCACTCAGGCTGAGTAACCAGCTTTTCCAGGAGAATGCTGTGGAAAATGGTGTCAAAGGCTTTATTAAAGTCCATGTAGACAACATCCACAGACTTTCCCTCTCCCATCAAGTTGGTCACCTGGTCATAGAAGGTGATCAGGTTAGTCAAGCAGGACCCTGACTTTCACAAACCCATGCTGGCTGGGTGTGATCCCATGGTTATCTTGCACATATTCTGCCACATAATGGCTCTCAGGATGACCTGCTCCAGAACAGTCCTCAGGTCAGGCTAACAGGTCTGTAGCTCCCTGGATTCTTCTTGTGATGGTAAATGGGTCACATCTGCTAACTTCCAGTCAGTTGGGTCCATTCACCAGTCAGGACTGCTGGTAAATGATGAAAAGTGGCTCTCTGAGAACTCCCACCAGTGTTCTCAGAACCCTCGGGTAGATCCTATTCAGCCCCATAGACCTGTGTCTAAGAGGCGTTTCAGGTTGTTGATCATTTCCTCCTGGGTTATGAGAACTTATTCTGCTCCTGGTCTCTGTCTTTCAGCTCGGGGGCTGAGTAACCTGATGGCAGCTTAAAGTCTGAATCAAAGAAGGCATTAAGTACATCAGCCTTTTTTCCTCATCTTTTGTCACTGTGTTTCCCTCTGCATCCAGTTAAGAATGGAGATTCTCCTTAGATCTGCTCTTGTTGCTGATATATTTGCAGAAGCATTTTTTTATTGTCTTTTACAGGATAGACAGATCAGAATCTCATTGGGTTTGGCCCTTTTAATTTCCTCACTGCATAACCTCACAACATCCTTCTAGTTCTCCTGAGTTGTTGGTTCCTTCTTCCAGAGGTCATAAACTCTCCTTTTCACCCTGAATTCCAGCCAAAGCTCTATGTTCAGCCAAGCTGATCTTCCCTGGCTGCTTGTCTTTCAGGGTATGGGGACAGCTTCTGTGCTTTTAGGATTTTCTTCTTAAAGCATGTCCAGCTTTCTTGGACTCCTTTGCCCATCAGGACTGCTGCTCAAGGGAGTCCTTCAACCAATCTCCTAGACAGGCCAAACTCTATCCCCCAGAAGTCCCAGGCACCAGCTCTCCTGTCCTCTCCTTGTATCTGTGAGAACCAAAAGCTCCATCGTTTTGTGATTGTTGTGCCCAAGATGGCCTCTAGTGATCACATCACCCACCAGACCTTCTCTGTTTGCAAACAGCAGGTCCAGCAGCTGTTGTCCCTCGCTGGCTCACACACCAGCTGTGTCAGAAAGTTCTCTGCCAAACACTCCAGGAACCTCCTAGACTAAGGCATTGTTTGAAGGCAAGACCTTCACAGGGGTAAGTAAAGCACTTGCAGTTCATAGAACTGAGAGAAGTAGTCTTGTGTTGGCAAACTGGAGGTTATATTCTCTTACAAATGTGCTTCAGTTGAAATTTGCCCACTCTGCTATAATTTTTTTCAACATTTTCAATGACACAAGAAAGCCCCCAAATACAAGAGGGTCTAGTGTTGTTCTGGATCCTTTTCTCCTGAAATTGTGCTACAACAAAAGCAGCAACAGGGAAGGATGCATTGTATTTTTTTTTCTGTTTTGCCTAAGAGTAGATTATTTTTTTCAAGATCAAATCAGTAATTTTCAGTGGGTTTTTCTTTAATAAAAAAGATTTAAAATGCAAATAGGATTTTGTGATTGGCTGCATATAGAGCATAACCTTACTAAGAATACACAGAAAATAAAGATATTATTTAACTTCAGAAATTCTACTTGCAAATTTATAGATACACATTTATGATCAAAGAAACTTCCTCATCAAGATAGAATCTCAAGTATTTGTTTCTATAAAGTTTTGATAACAAAACACTCCTTAAAACCAAGCAGGAAAGAGCCACAATAAAAAACACTGTATAGCTGAAGCAAGTGAAAAGGGGATCATGCCTTCCTAGAAGTCTCTTCTGGCTTTGGTTTATCCCATGGCCCTCTTCAGGATCATACAATTTTATTTAGGCATCAAAAGAGGTTACTAAATATTCAGGAGCACTGAGAGCTCAGCTATGGTTTCTCTGCTAGATGGATGTTGGCCCCTTTGTTCTACCCTACAGAGGTAGGAAAGAACTATCAAAGCTTTTTTCTCTTTTATTTCTTGCTATACTTTATTCCAAAGGAAGTGGATTCTGGAAACATTCACCATTGTAAATCATGCCTTAAATTCGATACTTAGTCATCTGTTTACCTGCTGCTCTGTTTTCAGACTTGCACCCAGTGCTGCATCATCCGGAGGACAGAGGGTGCTGTATTGTCACTTAAAAATATATGAAAATCATAACGGATAGTAGTAATCTATAGTAAAATTACAGTAGTAAATTTTCAGGAAAATACTTATATTAAAGAATCCTTTATATGTCTCAAAATTAAAAGTGCCTACACATCCTATTTATTGTGTTCTGTCTTTTCCCATTCTTTTATGATTATATCTTACACTAACTGATAAAATCTAAACCTTTCATCCACCACAGACGCTCCATATTCCAGCAGGCCTTTGATCCAATGTGATTGTCTTGAATGGCACTATAGGGTCAGAGCATTTTCACCAGAGCTTTTTGAGCTGCAGCATATTTCATAAGCGGGCCCTTTTATTAAGATTTCTTCTGCCACTATAATGGAAAACATAGATTTGTGATCTGTCCCTTACAGGATATTAAACAAAAATTATGCCATCATTATTGAATTACCTCAGTGCTTTCAGAGATTAACTTGTTATCATTACCTTTTTCTAAATGGCTTATTGCTTCTTCAACACAAATGGATTTTGAGTGGGCCTGAAACAGAAAATTCATACAGGGACAAACTGTGTAATCTTTTAGACTAATTAAAAAATGTGTGACTCTAAGCTTTATACAACTAAACTTGATTTAAAATCTCTCCTGTATCTTTATCAGGGTTTAAATTCCCTTGTGCATTTCCATGGAAGAAAAGCTCCATGCTTAGTAACTCAGAAGGAGGCATTGAGGAAGGATTTTTCTGTAACTAGTTGAGATGTGCTGAAGTGAATGTGGAAATACTATACACAAAATTTACTGTGTATGCAAAGATGCAAAGAGTTTAGATCATGTAGTCTGCTCAGGTATTTACTTCATGATCTTCGTATGTGCCTCAAAAAGTGTTGCTGAAAACAGGCGTTCACTGGGTCAGCAGAAACACAGCCACGATACTGATCTTCCTTCACACACCCTCTGATAAAACTGGCCCATTTAAGCAGTTTGTCATAGCCTGGGAACAATGATATATAGCACTCCATAGCATACAAAATTTGAAACTGCATGTTGTTTGCAAGTGGCTGAAAGACAACATTGCCTCTATGAAATGTGCAACTTTGTATGCTGCTGTGTAGAATAATTTATACACATTCAAGAAGTTTATGCCAAAGCATCTTTGTTAGGTTCTCTCTAATATTTTTACAGTACATGAGATCAAATGAAGAGAAAAACTCCAGGAATAAATAAAAGGACACCTGCAATCCTATTAAAGAGAATTCATTGCTTTCCCCATAAAATGGTGACTCCAAGAAGTGTATACTACCTTCAATAAATCATCTTTCTAAAGAATAAAATGCATCGAAATAGCTGTTCTGGGAATTGCCATTAGTGGTTCTGGTGTAGCAGTAAAACACTGTAATTTTGGGCATAGATTAGTTTAATCCTTTGTGGAATCTGACAACATTATCATGTGAACATCTACTATGTCAATTGGCTTGACTTCAGACTTGTGAACAGAATTCAGTAGATGTTGCTTACTGCAACTTCTGAATGTTGCTGCAGTGGCTGTATATCTTTTTATTAAAATACAGAAATTTGCGGTTGTTTCTGGTTCCCGGTGTTCTGTTTTGGACCTTCATACTGCTTATATAAGTTCACTTATGTTTTTCATTTGGATATTTACTTTCATTTGCCCAATTTTCCCCTTCTTTTCAAGTAAGAAAACAGAGACACTTGAGTTAGGTCTTCTAAACAAGTGTCAGGTAATGTAGAAATAATAAATGATAAAGTGCAGGGCCACAGGAAATTTTCCTTCTATTTTGATTCAACCTATTCTGTACAAGATGAGTGACACCTAGGTATCCTCAAAAAGAAAAAAGTCTGCTAATATGAAGAAGAGCTAATTCATGGAAAAACCCAGTGAAAACAAAAATATTTTCAAAGGTGTGGGGGGCTTTTTGGTTTTTTCCAAGCATTTGTCCACAGGAAGATAAGCTGCAGTTTAAAATTTGGGGCATTTAAATCTTTTGTCAGTGTACCTCCTGAACATCTGATATGGATTTCAGAACTGAAGCTATCCATTTGGTGAGAAATTTTTGTTCAGGGTAACATGCAACATGTTGGACAATCAGATACTGCTAAATTTGTGTATACATCTGGGGTGCTGATAACTGTGTTTTGGAATAGTGGTTTTATTATTAATTGCCTGGTTGAAAGACTTAAACCATTTGGTGCTTGGACACATTGGAATCTTTTAAGTAAATAGTTTAGTCTTGGCATTCTTTCACTGCAACTGCTGCAACTTATCCAGTTAATGTTGAAGGGGTGGATGTTTCATCTCGAAGCACATTTAGAGGGACAAAATTTGGTTTTATACACATTGTCTCTTACACTAAAAGCACAGATTTTCAAACACTTTATAGAAGTCCATAATTCATGCCCAATCACAGGCAGGATTTGCAATTATTTCAGCCTGAGTCGGGAAAGCACCTTTTTCTTTGTTGGAGAAACCTGCATTTCTTAGGCTGCCTTTAATTCAGGTTGGGTGTCTGACATCATGGACTGCATTCAAATATTGTTATCAGAATTTGGTGACAGAGAAAGAAAATTTACATTTAAACAGGTAGTAGTCATGGAATATATGAATACTTCTATATGAATAACAATATATTACAATAAAAAGAGTTAAGCTTCAATCCTGCAAATCCTTACTAAATGCTTAACACTTAAAGGACTCTGAAGTCTGTAAAACTAAGCAGATGTTTAACTATTTGCACGATTTGTGCCTTAGGACTCTTCTCTATCCTATGAAGCTCCATGAAGGCCATGTTTGGGATATTTAAAAGCCTTAAGGTGACACATATGCACCTTGTTGAGGTGTTAAAATATTTTTGAAAGTAGAAGATACTCATATGCTAGTGGAAATAATCTTAAAATAGGATGGAACACTTATCAAGATCTGTATGTGTATCCATGTGTATGGAAAGCAAGCAAATACCTACAGGTGCACTTCAGCAGAAAAGATACAAGATTTTGTATTGCAACAGGACATCAACAGGATTCCTGGAATTATCTTTTGCTCTACAGCTCTGAGTACCTTAAGAAAATAATTAGTTTCACTGCTGCAATATAGTTTGCCCAGCAAAACTTTAGAAACTTCCCCATCTACTGATAGGAACTCAACAGTGGCTGAGAGGGATGTGTTGATGCCTAGTTTTGTCTCATTACAGGCGGTGAAGTCAAATCCCAAACCCTTGCTGCTTCCCTCTAAATGTAATTACCCAAAGAGTTAAACCCTGGTGAAATAAAAGTCTGTCATTTGACAAGATCAGAACTGGTTTTATGTACTGATAAAGCTCACAAACTTCAAGTAGGTCATTTCACTCCCGAGAAAAGTCAGTACTGAGGTAAAAACTGCAAATATTAAAGAACTGGCAGCATGAGGCTTTATCTGTACCTGGGCTTATTTGTACTATCACAGTGCAAACATGTTACAGGCAGTAAAAAGTAATGTTTTTTTTACTAAACATACAGAATTTTCTTTTTTAACCCCAGCAGCAACGGCAATTTTTTTTGCTGTTGCAATAGCAATAGCAAAAAAAATTTTTTACTGTGTTTTCATTTTTAAAATCTGTTGTTTCTTAAAATTTGAATATTACAAAAATATAAACCCACGTGCCTATGACTGTTCTGAAAGATATCTGAACTATCAGACACGTAAGTTTCAAGATTTATTTTGTAGAGCTTAAATCAACCCATGGTTTATTCCTTACTGTGCCCATCTCCACTTCTGAGCAGGAATGCTCAGAATGCTGAATGCTTCTATTCCATTCCAGCAAATAAATTCCAAATGTATTTTCTTGACTTCGACATTTGCTACGACACTGTCTCCTCAGAAGATGTTTTAAATTGAGCTATTTATTATTTACAGACTCCTGTTAAAGACTGTAAAACTCTGCCTGTATTAAATTTTCATTTTGGCCTGCTGGCCAGCCAGTATTCTGAATGTTCCTGACTTCGTGCAAACACATTAGATACTAGGAAAAGATGAAGTACTTCTTGGGGAATAAATGCTCCTATCAGAGGCTTTGCTTCCTTGGTAGGCAAAAAAGATGCTATATTTGCCAGCAGATGTGAAAGGCTAATCAGATAAACTGATACGAAATTTGCCAGAGTGCTACACTTCCATTTTTCATAATAAGGATAATTAAAACTGTATGACTAGAATGCTGAGAGGTGACTCAAATAATTGACTGGTTAATGTTAAGAAGGTGTAAATTCTCCAGAAAAGCCCTGTGCATACCAGCTGAAAACGCAACCCATGAAATAAATCCATCTGCCTACATTTGTTTTAACAGTAATACTGACCTTAGAGCAAGGTATTTCCGAAGGATTTTTAATGACCAGCTGGAGTTAATAGCCTCTGGCTGTACCTCAGGCTTTAAACTCTGCCTAGCAAGCCATTAATTCCTAGGAAATGCTCTGTTCCTTGGTTGTTACTGCCTAACAGCATGACAACTTAGACTGTAAATAGCTCTTAGCAGAGAAAATAATATTCTTGAATGAACATAGTACCTTCCTTCAGCAAAGACTCCAAACCATTTACAAGGTGAGGGTTCCAAAAGAGAAAGTAAGCAGAGATGATTATGTTCCTGGGACAACAGTCTTTCATAATGGACAGCTTTAAGGAGGTGCATATTCTCTGAGTATGTCTCTGAGAAATTAGACACCCTTCGGGCGGTGTCATTGCCCACTGCTGGTGTTTCTGGCTGTAGGCTAGGGAAGCATCAGCACTACCCCATCTACCACTGGCTATTGGCCAACGCAGTAAGAGTTTTGTGGACATTTACAAGTCTTCTGGGGAAATATATCAAATGTATGCAAATAGCTGTCACCAGAGATCAGAAGAGCAAGAAAAAGAAAAAATAAGTTGTTTGTGATTGCCTTTTTGTGTATGTACAACGTCTAAGACATCTAAAGCCACAGAGCTTTATCTGCAGTGATTGCATGCTGCAGGTGAGGAAAATGTGATTACTAAAAAGGATGAGCCAGACAAAATAATTTTTGATTGCTGCCATGTCTTCAAGAGCATCTACAATGACATTAGTAAGTATAATATTAGAAGTATGAAGAGTCAGACCCAGTGACAAACCAGAGGAAGCTGGAAGTCAGATTTTATAGCTTATTCTGTAACACCAGCATGGTCAGAGTGGCACATTCAGGCCACCATTTCCCATTCAAACACAAGCATTAGTGAGGTGCCAAGGAATTTTGTCCTGATGCTGTGAAACAGTAAGGTCATGTTTAACAGCATGCACATCAGTTGCGCTTGCCACTGTACTCTGCCTAGCCTTAAGCACAGGACCTAAGGCTTTGCCAGACCATTCGAAAAGCTGCACAGAAGGCTCTGCTAGGTATGCAGCTACACTACATAGAAACACAGAGCTTCTTGAGCCCAAAATTTATTCATAACAACCCACTGTAAAACCCACCTGTTTCAAATTTGTGCATGAGAGGAGACTAGTACTACAGATTTGTAACAGTGCTAAATATAATATAATAAATACCTTTTGTCACATGTTGGTTAAGCATGATGAACATAAAACTACTAAAGAAATCAACCTCAAAGCCAAAGAAAAAAAAACAGTGGTCTTCTGATAAAGAATATTTTGCAGCATTGATCTTTTTAATTTTATCATTATTTGTAACTGGCCTGCTATGAATTTTGTAGGTCAAACATGGTTACAAGGTCTCTGAACAAGCACAAATACATTTTATTATAATTTTAAATAGAGTGCTGCTGAAGCTAGCAAAATGACAGTCTGAAACCTGTTTTTCATTTGTTGCAGACTTTCGGAAAAGATCTCTTGTGCTTTCTCCCTGTTGTTTCTTAATTAGGCTTTTTTATTCCATGACAAACAGGTATCACACCATTATCCAGCCACAGATCACACACCTTTTCAGTTCCCATTCAGGCACTAGCACAACTCAGAGCAGGACTAAATCATGCCCATTTTTGATTCCTCTTAGTGGTACAGAGCAGCCATAACTGAACACAATGCCTGAAAATACATGAATCATCAGGGGTCAGCTGCAGCACAAGAGAAGCTCTGACAAAAGATGCACAGGGTCCTGCTGATTGAGTTTTTGTTCCACCCTCCTTACGCCTTATGTCTAGAAAAAAATCTAGACAGGGTCAAGCTCCCTATCTTCTTATCCTTTTGGCCATCTGTTCCCATGAACAGCTTGGGTCTCACCCTGTGGCATAGAGAAGGATTTTTGAGACGTAGTAAGTAATGCCACAGCCTCCACATAGGTTTTGAATATTGAGGATGCTGGAACCACTGAAAATAGATAATGTCTCCCTAACTAATTTAATTACTTGTTTTACATGTTGCATTTCACGTTGTAATGTACAGCCACATATGATCATGTTTAGAACACTTCACTGCTGTGTGCCTATCACAGAATCATAGAATGAGTTGGAAGAGACTGACAAGGATCATCAAGTCCGACTACTGGCCCTGTACAGCATCATCCCTGAGTCATACCATGTACCTGGGAACAGCTATCCTAATGCTCTAAAACTCTGCCAGGCTGGTGCTGTGACCACTTCCCTGGGGATCCTGTTCCAGTGCCCAACCACCCTCTGGGGGAAGAACCTTTCTCTAATGTCCAGCCTAAACCAGGCCTGATACAGCTTCAGGCCATTCCCTCAGGTCCTGTCACTGGTCAGCACAGAGCAGAGATCAGTGCCTGCCCCTACTCTTCCCCTCACAGTGAAGTTGTAACTGCAGTGAGGTCTGTCCTCAGACTCCTCCAGGCTGAACAGACCAAGTGACCTCAGCTGCTCCTCACACAGCTTCCCCTCAAGGCCCTTCACCATCCTTATGGCACTCCTCTGGGTGATCTCTAACAGCTTAAAGTCTTTTCTATACTGTAGCATCCAAAACCAGTAAATATACTAAGAAATCACACAGAAGCCTTTTAGCATTCTAGGAACTTGCCCAGTGTCACTTTAAGTTTCCTTCTCAATTACTGAAGTTACTGATGCTTTAATTTTTTTGTTTACATTATGGCCTTTTAGTATTTAGTTAATCCTTGGAAAAGGCAAGGATTAATGACTTCCTGGAAACCACAAAGCCAACTAATGAAGATTCAGAGCAACCAGGCTTCTTTAGTCCTATCATTTGAGTGTATTTTTTTTATTTATATTATACTTGCTTTTAAAATCATATTCCTTAGTCCCCATTTCTCCAACATTTTACAATGCCAGTATCATTTTGCTCGTTTACTAGATGGAGAAGCACTGCCACTTGGAGGAAGGGAATTCAGCATCATATCATGTTTGATATCATATTGTTTCATGACAAAAACTATTTTGTGAGATCAAATACGAAAGAACCTCTAATGGTATTGTGACTGCTGCCAGTTTTTTATGTCCTATGAAATGAAAGAAATATGTAAAGAAAATGAAAGAAATATATAAATGTATTTAACTATTTAACTTAGTTAAATCTCAGGTTTGAGCTAAAGCTCTTAAGCAATCTCCAGGGGACACCTCTGAGAGATAACATGGAAAACAAGGAGTGTGACATTGTGGGTACAAGAGAAACAGGGGGATGTTACTGTTTCCAAAATTAATAAAATCTTTTACGGAGCAACAAACTCTATGCCTCAAATTTAGGATTGCATAAACAGCCTTATGAGCTTCTGGGCTCCTACTTTGTGATTTTTAACACATTATGATTTATTTTTATATGTGACAATAACTTGGTATTGTGATGTTCAGATTTGGATTAATTCAACACAATTTAAAAATTTTATTTATTTGTAGTTTAGAGATACACACTCTCAGTCCCTTCTTCTACATAATACCATATTTATTTTTGCTATTTCATTTTGCATGGTGCATTTGCATATATACCTTTCATTTATATAGGTATTTGAAAAAATGTTTTCGAGCCAGGCTTTATGCGGTCTGTAAAAAGCTGCATAAAGCTCTTTTGAACAGTATGAATTATATTCATGCAAGTGATTATCAGTTGTGAATAAGATTCAGTGTATTGGATTATAGATCATTTAAAGGTGACTCAATGTAAATATTCAGTTAATGATGCAAGAAATTAAGGGAACAAATGAACACTGTATTAATGAGAGAATGATAGAAAACAAATTGGTATTTTGTCGGAGATGTCACAAGGAAGGGATTAAATCTGAAGATAGACAAGGTTAAAGAAAGGTCAATACCAATAAAGGAAGAATGATTGCTAAAATAACTGAAAGGAAATTTAGGAAAAAGTGCATTCCACCGACTTTCAAACACAAGTATTGCAGGCAAAGGAGTGTGGATGACAAACTGTTTGAAGAAGGAGTGAAGGCAATGGAACACTAGAATTATACTTTGTTTGGGAGGTCAAAAAAGCAGGATATTGCAGCGTCTAACAGGCTAAATGAAGGCATGAGAAATACAAGGGTTTTGGTTAATATATAGAGACTGTGGGGGGGAAGTTGGCAATCCATGAACTGCTGCTCTTATTTTCTGTCATAGAGCTGTGTCAGCCACTTTTTGACTAACACTGGAATGATTCTACAGCCTTCTCTATACTATTTTGATAGCTGCTTTAAGCAAGCTACTCAATAAGTAATGCTTTAGCCTTTTGTAGGGATCCCAACCAAGGGACATTTTTTTGTGAGACAGTGGTCTGCAACACCAAAAACATGTAACTTGTAAAGGCATAAAGGCTACAGTTGTAGACTGGCCTATGTTGCTGTGAACAAATGATCATATACAACATTCAGCAAACAGAGAGAAATGCAGACTATAAAGATGACTTTTTCAAACTGGTTAGCTAACAATGTCTGCATGAGACTTGCTTAAAACCAAAAGGAAGTATCTTCTCACTGTCTCTCCATCCAGTCCTCTTTTCCTATGTTCTATGGCTTTTTTTTTTTAATAGCAAAGTCATCACTAGGAATACTGTGCTGGAAATTCATGTATTGAGTAAATATGGATAATTTCTTCATTTTCATCTGATGTG
Source organism: Rhabdornis inornatus (assembly GCA_013397075.1). NCBI lineage: Eukaryota > Metazoa > Chordata > Aves > Passeriformes > Rhabdornithidae > Rhabdornis > Rhabdornis inornatus. The sequence continues at coordinate 57,167 of VWZS01003358.1, read as the reverse complement.
TAGCATTTTTGTTTACATGTTGGACTTGTTTGGTTTTCATGGAGACATAGGCTTGGCAAGGCTTATAGATGAAGAAGCAGCCTCTCATTTCAAGCAAAACTATGTTAGTGTGGCAACTGTGCTTCCATTTTTAATGAAAGCATTTAATCTATATGATAAAAGGCAAGTATAATGAAATTTCTTCACTGGCTTTTCTTTCCTCCATTTATTCTTATACTTGTCTTATATACAATGGACAATGACTATCTTGCTGCATTTTTAGTACATTTCTAGTACATTTAGTAAATTTCTGTATTTAATGGAATTAGAACTTACAAACTGTTTCACTTGCAATGCTTTACAGTGTTGTGGGCTTGTTTGAAATTTCAGTTTCAAGTACTGACCAGATTCCTCATACTTTTAAACTGTGAAGAAAAATGAATTTATAGAGATTTACTTGCTTAATTTGAAAATATCACCTGCTATAATCAGGTTTGCAAAAGAAAAAGCTAAAGACTTTCAGTGTGTGATATCTTTGAGTTCCCTAATTTACTCTATGATAGTAACTTCATTTTTTAAGATTCAAAGCTTCATAACTTATCATGAGTTTGAATAATTATGGAATTCATGAAAGAATATGAAGTTTTGTAGCTGCATACCAATTCTCAACAGGTAGTTTCCCACATCTCCAACCCTCTGAAAATTGGTTCAAGCATGATTTTTATCACATATTGCACACTTTTTATTTTGGCTTCTGCTTGCTGCCAGTAAAAACAGCATTTCCCTTTTTATCATCTTAAATTTTGGTAAAACCTCACAGTTTCTAGAATGTGTAAATGCCTCTTTTAGTTAAGCAGAGTATTTTATATAAAGCAGGAAGGAATACAGTCACACACATGAAACTGAAATGCTCACTGGAGTATTTCATACTGCTAATAGCTGACAGTAAGAGAAGAGGTCAAGGCAAAATCATTAACTTTACATCCTGTAGCAAGTATTTCAAGCTTCTTCCGCATATGTTACAAGAACTTCTTAGAATATCAATAGGGAATACCACAGAAATTAATAAGCTCTCTGCTTCAACGTGCTATGCTTGATTCTGTGGAACAAACTTTGGAAATGCTCTCCAGTTTTCAAGTGTTCAGCAGGACACAACAGCAGCTGGACATCATGAAAGATTTTTTTTATTTTTATTGTCTCAGAGTCTTGTGAATGATTGATGTAATTTGTCCTTTCTTTGTATAGAACCTGCTGTGAATGCAGGGAAGGTACTAGGAAAGGATTTATTTTCAGGATTATTTTCCACAAGAAAATTTATAAACTATAGATAGAAACAAAATCACCAACCTAAACACACCAGCTTCTCTAATTTTCATTTTTATAGAAAAGAGGCAACCTCTAAAAAAAAAAAAAGAATGCAAGAATATGAAAGCTGAATGGGAATAAGGAGTCTGAACATCAGCTGGTCTTGTAAAATCGTGAAAAGAAAAACAGCAACTTTAACTTCAGCAGCCATGGTAGTCATATGTTCAAGCAGACTTTAAATCTTGAATACAAGTATAATACAAACTAGCCTATAATTCAGAATAATGATGTCATTGCAAGTTAATTTAAAATCCATCTGAAAAGCAACAATTCAACCTAGGTTCGAGAGAGAGGGTTTTCCCATAGTGACTTTGCTCTTTCAGATAATCAGTTTTATTTTTCCATAGGTAGGAATGCAATGAGTGCCTTACTCATTTCTTCAAGGAGGAAATAAGGACAAGGTGGTGTAAGAATACATATTTGGAGGAAGATGCCCGGAAGCAGAGAATTCTGTGTGCTGAGGGTTTCTCAAAAAGATGGGTGGATATGTAGCAGCAACTTCTTACCAGCTCTATTTTGCAAATAGTGAACATGGAGGTAAAACCAGGCAGGAGTGAAAGAGCTACCAGGGTAAACAGGAGAAGGAGCTGAGCAGATGAATTGAAGAGGAAGATTGAGAAGAAGGGAATTAAGCATGACTATATAAGTGGGCTGGGGAGTGATGAGCAAAAATGCACCAAATAGTAAGGTTCTGTAGCATTTGTATTTTCAGTAGCACTGCTTTGAGGACCAGTGTCAGAGTACAGGTGTTGGTAGTTTTATTACTAATGTTTTATGACAAACGGAGGGACAGTAGGGTTCACCCTGTCTGCATTTTTTCATTTTGGCACCAACACAAATTTCAGTAAATCGAGAATTTATTTGCAACCCCAAGTTTACTCAAAACAAAATCTTATTTACTCTATGTCTGTACTCATACTGATAGCATCTTGTTCACAGGAATAGAAGGACTTGCTATTTTCAGAAAACTGAAAAGGAAGAAAAGTTTAACATGTTTTGCACTTAGTCTTACCAAAGAGGTAAAGCTGAAGGCTTTTATTAATTCATGGTCAGAGCCCAGGACAAAGACTGTGGGCAGGCACCTTGTCCTGGGCACTGCCAGCATTCTGTGCATGGTGGTCGAGAAGGCACACCCAACACTGGGGCTGACGCGTTCCCGTCGCTTTGGTTTCCCTGTGAGCCGCTCCTGAGCTGCACGCTCAGGGTCAGACTGGCTTTGCCCACCCCGCAGGCTCACACAGCGAGCTCTCCATGTGCAGGAAAGAGAGTTTCGCCAGGGACCCCTGGGAGTGCACTGGCACTGAAGACCCACACGGCTTCTGTCTGTCCCAGATCTGGCTCTGGATGTCCCGCGTTTTGAGCCGGGAAGCCAAGTGTGCGGCTGGGGCAGGCTGAACCACAGATTCAGAATCAAAGAACCACAGAATATCCTGGGCTGGAAGGGATTCACAGGGACCTTAGAAGTCTAACTCCTGGCTTTGCGCAGGACATCCGCAAGAGTCATACCACCTGTGCCTGAGAGCCTTGTCCAAACTCCTCTTGAACTCAGACAGGCTCGGTGCTGGGAGCCCTGTTCCAGTGACAGCCACCCTGTGCTGAGGTGAGGCATCTCCCCCGGATTCTCAGCCTGACCCTGACACACGCTCCCAAGGCGGCCCGGCCTCTGCCACGGCCCACCCGCGGACAGGCGGCCACTGTCACGGCCCGGCCGCTGTCTCGGCTCAGCCTGTGTCACGGCTCAGCCTGTGTCAGGGGTCACCCGCGGTGTCACGGCTCACCCCGGCTGTCACGGGTCACCCTATGTCACGGGCCACCCTGTGTCACGAGTCACCCCCACTATCACGGCTCACCCGCGGACACGCCGCCGCTCGCCCTGCCCCGCCCCGCCCCCCCGCGCAGGCGCGGCCCGGCCGGCGGGGGCAGCGCGCGAAAATTGCAAGGGAGCGGCGCGGCGGGCGCGGGTAAGCGGAGCGGAGCGGAGCGGAGCTGCGGCGGGACCTGCCCAGGCACTGGAAGGGAGCGGTAGCTTCTCACCCCTGCCGCCCCCGCTGGCCGCGCCGCGGTGGTCGCCGGCCGGGGGCTGTCGGGGCGGGAAGGGGGGGCGCTAGTGTGGATCATCCGCCGGGCTCCGCGCCCTCCCCTTCCCTCTGCGCGGGAGCCGGCGGCGGCGAGCCCGCCGGGAAGGCGTGGCATGGGCAGCGAGGCGTCGGGCCGGCCCTCCCTGGGGCTTTCAGGTCGGCAGAGGAAGGTGGCCGTGGCGGTGGGGCCGGGCCTGCGCGACAGCCTGGGAGCTGGTGCGCGCCTCCCTCCTGTGCGCGCTGTGCTGTCCGTGCCAGCGTGCCCCATCCGGCATGGCCTGTAGCACTTCCACGGGTCAGCCATCCCCAGGTTGTCTGGGCAGCCTGTGCCAGTGCCTCACCACTCTCTGGCTGAAAAGTTTCCTCCTAACATCTAGCCTAAGCTTACTCTTTGTAAGGCCATTCCTCCTTGTCCTGTCACTACATGCCCCTGTAAAAAGTCCATGTCCAGCCTATACAGTATTCCCTGTGTAGGTACTATCTGGTACTGAAAACATCTGCAAAGAGAGACATCAACATCTGTGCTGTCTGCGTCTTGCTATTCCCCCTCCTTCCAGGGAGGAAACAGAGTGACGAAAGGTCATTTTGTGATATATGTGCGAGGTGGATGCAGCAATAATATGTGGATACCTTCCTAAAAAGTTGGTAGAGGGAGGGGAATTTGCTTCTGACTCAGCAGACTTTGCCAACTTTTGTACTGTGCAGTCTGACACAGACATCTGCTGTGGTGGAGGAACTCCAGTAGAGCAGGCTTTTAAAGAATACTGTCAGAAAATGTAGCTGGCCTTTTATTTAAACTAAATATTAGGGAAGACAAATGTCCTGTAAGTACTGGGAGAGTTTGACATTTTGGGTTTTGGGTTTGGTTCACCGATGTAGGTAATTAAATTTCCACTCCTCAAAAATTTTCTGAATGGCCGTTTTTCATGTGGGAGAATAACTAAAATAACTAAAATGGGATAATGCTCTCTCTCTTAGAGTGAAGAATCCTTTAGGTAGAAGTACTGTGGTATAACAATCTAGTGATGGGCTTTTGAAAACTAGGAGAATCCTCAGAATTTTTTTGTGATATGTAATTAAAGGATCTGAAGCTGTCCCCCATCTCTTTTGTGAAAAGAAAGCTTTATTGTCTGCGCCCAATAAATTAATCGAGTTTATGTTCTGAGTTACTGCTTGCTCCATTATTTGGGTTTACGCTCATCTCCCCTTTTTTGCTCAAGATTGAAAAGTTGTATCGTAAGACTTGATCACCATGCGGTGTTTGAAGCAGGGGTGGAGCCATTGCTGAAGGCAGAGCTCGAGGCGCTGCCGAATCCATGCGAAAGGTTGGATTTTGGCGTGGCTGGGAGGGCCCCGTTTGGCGCGGCGGGGCGGGTGCTCACTGCTGCCACCTCCTGGGCAGCGGCGGCGCTGCGGGGCTGGGCCCCTCGGCAGGAATCTTTCCAGGGAATATGGCGCTGGGAAAACCCGAGCGGGGAACACATCCCCAAGGTTTTCTTCTCCCTTACAAGCATGGATCAAGTTTTGGTAAAAACTTCTGTGCTTTTAATCTTAGTTCCTCAGGAAGTGAGATGTGCGTGATTCTGCCTCTCTGTGTCTTTGGCTACTAAGGATTGAACATGATAATTTTAACGAAGTTTGAAAGCAGGATAAAGGTTTTATGATGATTCTATTCCTACATATATTCTAAAATTTGAAGGGAGGGTCAAAGAGAAAGGCTGATGTTCCCCATGTTGTTGGGCAGCAGTCCTCCAGGACTAGATCACCTCCCTGCCAAAGGCAGGCAGAGAAATTTGGGACTGTTCAGCTTGAAGAAGAGAAAGTTATGCAGAGAGCTCATAGCAGCCTTCCAGTATGTGCAGGAGGCATGCAGGGAAGCTGAAGAGGGACTCTTCATCAGGAACTGTCGTGATAAGACAAGAGGCAAAGGTTTCAAACTGAAAGAGGGGAACTTCAGGTTGTGTATTGGGAAGAAATTCTTTCCTATTAGTATGGTGAGACACTGGAACAGAATGACCAGGGAGGTTCTGGATGCCCCATCCCTGGCAGCATTCAAGGCCAGGTTGCATAAGTCCTTGAGCAACCCGGTCTAGTGGGTAATGTCTCTGCCTGTGGCGGGGAGGGTTGGGACTGGATGATCTTTAAGGTCTATTCCACTTCCTTAGCATTGTATGATTCTGTGATTCCATCTGGTCAGCACGTGCATATGGACCAGCTGGGTGGGTGCACATTAAATTAACCCCAGGATACAATGGGTGAAAGTGTCATAAGGGACACTGGTGGGAGCTGGGGTGATGTTATGAGGAGTTACAGCAATAAAGGATAACCCTTTGGAGGCACTGGACACAGTTGTTCATTCAGTGGAACAGCCTTGGTCACTCAGTGTGCTTTTCAATTAGAATTTATTTTCTTTTTCCCTAAGACATGTTTCAGTGTACTGCCCTACAACTGTGAAGTTGCTGCTTTTGGCAAAGATGTCTTTCAAAAACATTTGGGTGGTGGATCTTGAGAAGGGTGAGAGAGATAGATGAAACAAGTTTTGCCTGAAACAGGAACTCAGAAATTGTTAGAATCCTTTGATATACATAGAATAATTTTTGGCATGAGATTGTTCCCAAAGAAAAAATTTCCGTCTTTGATTTATCAGATTATTTTTTTTTAAATTATTTTAATGAATACGGCATATTTTGTGCCAACCTGATCTAAACAATGCACAAAAGTATGCCAGATTGTAAAGATCTTGCTATATGTAAAAGTGGTAGAACAGCTCTCAAAAATAAAATTTTAAACAATTCAGCTTTCACCAAGAAGGGTAGTCCCAGACCACCTTTTTCAGTTAATGCTATAATAAATTGCTGTCATTGTTAATGTTATTAAAATGAAGACAATGGTAATACTCATTAAAAATCTGTAATTCCTTTCATGCAGCTATGGAAATGAGAAAATTCTTTGTGCTTGAGGCTTTGTGGCACATACCACCAGCTCCCAAGAACACTTTAGGACCATCCAGTTAGTCTACTTTCTAAGTTACAGGAGTGTACAGTATGTTAAATATTATGTCCTTGGAGAGGGACAATAACTTTGCAAGTATTGCAGAATATTTAGAAATTAGTAAGACTTAGTTATGTGTTTTACTATAGAAATAATATTGATTTTAGATGGCTATGACAAATGGCATGTGATGATTTGGGGGTGCAAAATACTCTTTATTAGTATTATATTAATCATAAACTCATTAAACATAAATAATAAACTGATAAAGAGAAATCTAGATTATTTATATTAACAATCATAATTTACTCTTCTGAGTAAATTTCTTTAAAATCTGTACAAGAATGATATTACTCTATGTAACGATAAAGGGCGGACTCATGTCAGATGCTGTTTGTGAGAAGTTTCTGTTAGTTTTTTAACCATCAGTCTTGCGTATGGTTGCAGAGTTGTGACATAGTACTTCTCCATGCATTTTAAACTTCCAATAGCAATTATATTTCTAAGCAATACTGTGAGCTATAGTTTCATAATTTTACTAGTGATGAGTTGTACAGGTATTACTGAACACAGTCTAAAGACAGATTACTTGCTCAGGTGTAATCTGCATGGCATCATTTGTGGTAATCTTGCAAAATAAAGCCCACGAGGCTACAGCAGCAAAAGGAACTTTGTAAATCTTTAAGAGGAATAAATTAAAAAAAAATTGTAAATTGAGTAAATCTGATGTTACCATATATTTGGTTTTAGAGTTTTTTGGTGGGTTTTTTTGTTGTTTTGTTTTTTGTTTGGTTTTTGGGTTTTTGTTTGTTTGTTTTTAAAATAAACAAGTATATAAGTAAATGTACCATTCTTAAAATTTAGAGCAGAACTAATCAGGCTTCTGCAGAGGTGAAACAGAATGTACCTTACTTAACTAACTTTAATGATTACTTCAGTATCATGTGTCAGATGTGTCAGAAGTGAGAACTGGATTTTTAGGCTTCCGACTCCTGAAGCAAAATTGTGGCGCTGTCCTTCCTCCCTATTAGTAGATTCAGTGGATGTGGGTTTTTTATAAATCTTGATTAACTATGTGACAGTACTGAAGTATTCCAGATAGGACTGTAATAAGGTATCAACTAAATTGACATGTAATATGGATGGCCAAGGAGAAGAGGCCAAGAGACACACCCACTATCTAGTATTTTTTTTCTGTGCTGTACATTATCATCAACTGACCACATTCATAAGAAGCTCCCTTCCCATAAAATAAGAGAAAAATACAGTTTTAATTTCATGCCGGGGCAAAATTGTGAGGTTTTCATGAATGGATGTGACAGAGGCATTATTGGTAAATCAGAGGATCCTCTGTAGTGCATTGAAAAGTAAATGCTCATAAAATATACAGGAATAATTGACTGAAAATTCCACAAATCATTGCTCATCAATTTGAATGTCAGTTCCCTGTCTTCAGTCTAAATGCCCACATAGCTAATGGTTGCTGTGGTATGAGTTTGACTGAATGAATGACCGAAAGTCTTTGCTCTAGATGTTTCTGAGGAAACTTAACTCTTGCTTGCAAAGAATGAATAGCCTGATTTAATGCCTGTGAATAGCATGAAACCTTGTCAATGGACTCCAGGGACAAGTATCTGTGGGAGTGTGTTAAGATAATGTACAACAAAAAGGTGTAAATGTTGATGTGAATGTCATGAAGTTATTTTTATTCTTCTGAAGAATACATTTTTCTTTTTCTGTCGGGTGTACTTAGTGCCATAAATGCATCTTTATTCTGAAGATTTTATTCTAGGGCAATTTCTGAGTGTGAGTAGACAGAGGGGGGAGAAGTATAAGACTTTTTATGCCAGTAAAGTGCATTCTTTCATTTGCAAGCTTGCTTTCTCTGTGGACTCTGTGATACTTTTCACAGATTCTTTTACTTACACTTATGAAGCTGTCACTAGAGTTCATATAAAGGTAAGCATGTGTAATATAAACTGGAAAGAAAATACTTTCCTGTGATTCTTGTGTGGTCATTTTCTTTTTGGTGGCATATTGACCATCATTGCATAAATTGTCTTGTCATGCTTGAGGAGCTTAAGGTGAATAATAGATTATCTTTGAGGAAATCCCTGAAAAACAGTGTTTCCTAATAGACTAGAGTACATGAGATTTTTGTGTTTTATCTCTTTTTGTCATTTGTTTCCTCAGTGACTTTGAACAAATTGTTTTCTATTTGTTCCTCTGCTTCCTTATGCTTATGCAGAAATGCTTTAACTCTGTAGAACTCAGGGATTTCAATGGAAGGTATGTGCTTCATTACTAAATAAATATTAGAGGTTCTTATAAAAATTCTTAGTGTAAGAATTACAACCTGACTGTATGAGTAGCTTTGGATATCAGTAACATAGTATTTTTTTTACCTTATGTTCAAATTCTTGAGATAAAGAGTTTGGAACATATGTCTTCTTTTCATATACATGTAAGCCAAGGGGAAAGCTTGAATTTCGCAGTTGCGTGGCTATTAAAGAAGCATTGTTGGAAATATGGAGCCCCTTAGTGTTCATTTATTATTTTGTTGAAGGAAGAAAGGCAAGTAGTCATTCTTTTCTACGTGTAGATAGGTTGTGTCTGTTGCTTTCCTTCTCAACCCCCACAGCTTAGCTGGAGGAAGATTGTGCTCTGTCATGAACATTTTTAGGCTTTTCCCCTTGCCTCCTTGTAATTTTGGTACCTGCAGGTGGAAGTGAATGCTACTCCTTCATACGGTAATAAAAAGGAATACATGTTTTCTAGGATATTGCAGGTCATATGGGACTCCTCTGATGAGAGGATTAATGTTCTGACTTGCTGTGTACAGTTTAATGCATGTGCTTCTGCTCCTGCTTGAGGGAATTACTGTATAGTACATCTTTTAATTGCAGGACTTAAATTTCTCCAAAAGTAAGTGCCAAGGATTGGTGTATATGCAACATCCCTGTCACTGATAGCTCATAATATGCAACTGACACTAAATGCTGTTTATTCCATGGTGAATCTTTCAATTAAGCTTTACCTAGTGTTTTTTTTTCCAGAGGAACTGAATTTTAAGGAAATAAATTTCTCTGTATTCCACTCAAGTGGAACACAGTTGAGTGGAATACAAGTTGATAGAAGAGGAGGTTCTGTGGTGAGGGAAATTTGGGTGGTTTGGTTTATGTTCAGACTGAAATGGAATAGAATGAACAATTTTGTTGGGACAAATAATAATCTAGTCCAACTGCCTGACCAATTCACAGCTGAACAAATGTTAATTTTGGTATTAAGTGCATTGTCCAAATGCCTTTTTTTAAAGCACTTGACAGGCATGGAGCAAAACCCAAATCTGTAGGAAACCTCTTCCACTGTTAGACCACTCTCCTGAAGAGTGGTAAAGAAAGATTTCCCAGTGTCCAGTCTGAACATGCCCCGATGAAGCTTTGGACCATTCGCACATATCCTGTTCCTGGATTCCAGAAGATCCTAGGAACAGACCAGCACTCCCTCTCCAGGTGCCCTCCTCAGGCAGCTCTACAGAGCAATGAGGTCACCCCTGAGCCTCCTTCTGTCCAAACCAGACAAACCCAGAGCCCTCAGCCACTCCTCACAGGATGTGCCTTCCAGCCCTTCCACCAGCTCTGTTTGTCCTCCTCTGGACCATTCAAGGGCCTTCCCACCCTTGTCAGACTGTGGGGCCCAGCACTGCACACAGGGCTCAGGGTGAGGCCGCACCACGGCTGAATCCAGCAGGATGATCCCAATCACAGCTGGTGATGCTGTGTGTGATGCACCCCGGGATGGGGTTTGCCCTCCTGGCTGCCCGGGCACACACTGCAGACTCACCCTGAGCTGCTGCCAACCAGCACCCCCAGATAATTCTTTTTCTAAAGTGTTTTTCTTTTTTTTTTTTCTGAAGTGTTCTTTCAGATATCTGAAATTACAGTATAAGAATCTCTAATATTGGTTTTAAGCTATGGGAGACAGTGGTAACCACACGTAAAAGTTTAACTGAAAAAGCAGAATTTATATTTGGTACAAAAATTGCTCATTGTCTAGGTAACTGTAATTCATTCACTTTGCTTTGGCTTACATGAAACTTTGTGAGAGCATATTTGCTAGAACTGGGTAAATAAAACTGTATAGTCAGATAACCCAGATAACTGTATTGTGTCAGGTAACCCATGAGATAGGGAGTGATGCATTAGCTGGCAGATTTGGTATAGGAGAATGGGTACAAAAAATAGATTTAATCTAACAAGAATTTACCATTATTGCTAGAAGGTCTAATTTTTTCTAATGTAATTACTTGGTAAGCTCTTATGTGGATGAGCTTCTCACTGTCATGGAAGCTTAATGTGAAATTTAGGCTTCATTGAGACTAACAAAAATTTTGCCATTGATGTGAACAGAATCAGCATTTAATTCCTTTTCTGCAAAATAAGATCTAACTTATGTAGTGTTTAAGACTGCTGTTATCAGAGACCCATTGATCTGTGATGTCACTGAACTGTTTGTGAGGCTAAAGTGCAATAATTGGACTTTTTGTAAAGTGCTGTAAAAATATTTTTATGTTTCCAGATACCAGAGACAGTTCTGCCTTCTGACAGTTTGAGTTTGAAGGCTTGATCAGACCTGATGTCTCTTTCCAGAGCTGCCTTTACTCTTTGCGTAGTTGTTTTAGCTGCAGTTTCCCTTGTGTCATCTTTATTTCCATTGATGTCACTAAAGTCAGCTGAAAATGAGCAAACTAAGTCCAAGGATATTTGAACATTAATTTTCATTAGAGGTATCCCCCCGAAAACTTTGTTCCTCAAGCACTAGGAGTGATTGCTACATTCTAGTGGCCTGAGTGTTACTGAATAGTCTTGTAATGTTTACTATTTAGATTGCAAGACAAAATGCATAAACCTTACTGAGAAAATATATTGAAAGGAGATGTGCTTCACACCCCCTTTCACCCCCACTTCATTTTTAGAAAACTGTGAAGGTGTGTACTTGTTTGTGCTTCTGTTCACCATGCCCAGGAGGAAAATTTTAGCTTCTGCTGTATTTTGAGGTATATTGTTGTTACCTCTGTGGTGGATCACTGATAAGAGGAAATCAGTTCACATATGGAAGAGCAAGCAAGGAGTTAAAGGGTGAGCTAGCAGCCCCCTGTTTCTTTCAAGTCTGGCTTTTGTTCTGGAAGGTTGTGTTGATCTGCTTAACATCAGTGTGCACTGGTCAAATCTGGAATTTGCCTAATTGCCTTGAAACAAATTTCAATTTTGTGCATCCATCTGATTCTCTGTCTTCTAGTATGGATAGCTTTATGTGGGTCTTTCTGGATTTTGTTCTGGCTGCTGCTGACATTGAAATTCTTTTAAACTAGGACATTGTATGTTTTGGTACTTTGCGGAATTGCATAGAGTCTTCTGCCAGAGATATAAAGGTACCTTACTTGATTGCCTGTTTTCTCCTCTTAAAATTAACTTTAAAAAAAAAAAGTACTAGTGGTGTTGAAGTATTGATAACTTCTTTTTTGTGTTCCTTGCAGGAATGGCTTCCAGTGGATTGTGATCAGACTTTTTAAAATTCTGTTTGTTCCTAAAAATCCATTATGTGGGTTGGTACTTAAAGATTTTGTGTTTGAAAGTATAGTTGATTGCCTTCTTGCCCTGTTAAGATTCATTATGGAAAGGTAACAAATAACATATATAAAATTCACTGATATCACTTCTGCTTTCACTGTTCCTGTAGGCAGAAGATAAGAGTTAGATGGATGTACTGAAATATTATTTCAGCTTTTCCCGTTAAAGGGAGTTTTATTCTTTATTTTCAAGCCTCTTGAAATGGGATAAGTTAGAGGGAAGATCTGCTGCTACAAGATAAGCTATTGGAACCAGAAAGTTTTAAAATGAATTTTTGTGTGAGGTTAATAAATAATATTTTTGGGGTCATGAAGCCTTGTAAATGGAAATCACACAATATGCTGAGTTGGAAGGGACCCACAAGGATCAGTGAGTCCAACTCCTGTCCCTGCACAGGTCACCTCAAGAGTCACACCATGTGCTGGGGGCATTGTCAAACACTTTTTGAACTCTGTCAGGCTGGTGCTGTGACCACTGTCCTGGGGAGCCTGTTCCAGTGCCAAACACCCTCTCTGGTATAGGAAAGCTTTGTCATGATCATACAGTCCTTTTGCGGGGAGGAGGAGATGTAATGTTTTCAGACCGTCTGAGAAAGGGAGATCTTGTAGGAATCCCAGCAAAGCTTGCTTCCTCAGGGCATCAAGTCTTCTCTAGACCTGCAGAGCAACAGAATGCAACTGGAAGTATCATTTTGCAGTTTGCAATGATACTCAGATGAAACCTGTGCAAGATGTTTAATATATATGCTGTCCACAAATTAGCCCTGCTACGGGCCACAGTCACTTAAACATGAAAACTGAGATTTTTTCCTGTGAGACCTGATAATGTAATTCGGAAGGCAACTCTATTAAATTACCAATTATCAGAGTAAATAGGAGAAACAAATATAGAGCAGCAAAATAGAGGAGTTAAGTACTTTCTCCAGGAGAATTTTTAGTCTAAACATTGAATGATAATGTCAGCCATCTGGTTGACAGCTATTTAGTTTGCCAGATGTCATGGGTTGTTTGGGCAATATTTTTTTCCTTTCTTTTGGCAAGATTGTGTTCTTTGATTTTATTTTCAGGGGAAGATATAGTAGCACACAATTTGTTTTAATTTGGAAAGTGTGCATGTTGACAGGCAATTTTCTATAATAGTTGTTTTTTCTTGCTGTAAAATATCTGTGAATGTAGGCACAAAGAGAAATAGACAAACTTGTTTCTATGTGAAAATTTACTAAATAAAAAATGAACACTAACCAACACTGCTTGTAAGCACCCTGGTCTAAAATGAAGATGGAAGTTATTCTCTCGATTATTCTTGGCTGCTGGACAGTGTGTGTAGATTAGGCTTAATACCAACCTATAAACCAGCCTGTGAAGCTAATTTCTCAGCAAGGTGTAGTGGAAAATGAGATGACAGGAATAAATAATGTATGTTTTTAATTTTCACACAGTCTTTATTACTCTTGGGCCTTTCTGAGTTCTTTTCAAAAATTGCTTTTTTCTTAAACTATTTTTTAAATTTATTTTTGGGGAGCTGGTAACGGATTTTCTTTAAAAGAGGAAGTAAATTATGGTTGCGCTTACCTCCTATCTAAGTATGTAGTAAATTTTCTTCTGTTCTTGGCAAGTAGAAGGAGACTTGTCAAGGTGAAGTTGAAAAATGTACTTGAGAACAAGGTAAAGGAATAGGTATTTGATGTAGAGAAGTAATAAGTGAGAAAATAGTAACAATGTTCAGGATAATTGCTACTTTTTTTTTTCCTCTTGGCATGACCTCAGAATATCCATTAGGTAGTGAATTTGTGACATGATTATCGTAATCTTTGAAACACTGAAAAAGTTAATGCTCTTTCATTTTCTTGCTGTACCAACTGTACTGTATCACAATCAAGGTGATTAAGGAGTCAAAATGATCGTATCCTTAGTCAAAATGATGGTGTCTTTTGCTTATATAATATACTGAAGTACTTACCTAGTATCTAGTCTCCTAATTAGTAACATTAGTCTCCTAATACCTCTTAGAGTAACTGTTCTACTTTTTTGTAAGTATTAAAACTCCTTAAAAACAGTTTGGAATTTGGGATGTATATTTATGTGTTTTGTTATCTTAATGGTGACCTGTTCTGCTTGGGCCCTTCAGCCCTGATGTCGTAGGAGTATTTTTAACTGTTTTCTTATTTTGTGTTTTTCCTCATGAGCTAGGGTTGCTGGTGGGTAGGATTTGAGAGGAGGAGGAAGAGGAGGAGGAGTGGAAAGTAAACTGTTCATTTGGAGCATGGAGCTACTTTTCAATGATTCAAGGAAAAGTGAGAGCTTTATACCTTGAATTCAAGTTTTAGTCATGTTCGTTTAAAATGCTGTGGCATAAGGCGATATCGTACCTTAACAGTATATCAAAGACCCTTCTACTTGAAAAGCTTTATTTAAATTTAGCAGCAGAATTTACAAGATTAAAGAGAAGTGAAGTCATAAGAGTTTAATTGCAGTTTTTGCGAACTTAGTAACGCCAGATTTGGGGACTTTGCCTAAAGGTCTGGTAACAAAAGTTAGTGACTAAAGTGGTATGTTTCAGGTGCTATTGAGAGAGCTCACTTGACAGAATAAAATTCCTTGTCAGAAGTGCTGCCATTAACTTCTGAAAGGTATAATGATTACCCTCATGTGAGAGTTCCCTAAGGTTCCATGTGCTTGAAAGTATGAGGCCAAGAGGGTTTGACTGGGAGTTCTCAGAGAAGAGGTCTAAAGACTTCCCTGTTCTTTCTAGAAGTAAAAGATACTGTAAGATGATTCACAATTAATCTGGTTTCTGAATTTGCCATGCTGTGGAGAACACAGTCATAAATGAGAAGCAGTTTTAGATTTTCAGCAGCTAAAATAAAAGAAGTCCTTAATAACGGAAAAGAATGGAAATTAACCTGAAAGAGACTTTAGAAATATACTTGTCATTATTGTAAATCAAATTATTAAGCAAGTGTTTATTATCTGTGATTCCTGTAGCTCTTCTAATATGTTCTATATAATACTGGGATCTGAACATTTAAATTACCTTCGATTAACTAACAGTTTTCTATCTCTCTGGATAATAAACTATATTATATGATGGTTTTTGGGATTAAATCTATGTCTCTGGTATGTTTACTTTTTAATCAGGTAATTTATACGTTCAGTAACTTCACTGTGTGTTTTCCAGTTGTTGCAAACAACTCTTTTTGGGGTGAAGACAAAAGCAAGCTATATTAATCAAACTGCTCTTTTCAGGACTACATGCTATAGTTAAAGTAAATCAATGAAATAACTATTTAATTGTAAACTTCCAGTGAAAACAAACAAGTACAGCTTAAAAATCATGCTATTGGAAACAGAGCACTATTGGAAATAGTGTGGAATAAGTAGTGTTGTGATGCTGAAAATCTTAATGTATATTAAATTAACCACATTCTTGATCAAGGGTAAATTGAAGCACATAGTAAGTGCTAAACAAGGGCCAGTGGCCTATATGAATAGAGCAGCAGTTCCTAGAAATGCCACTTAATTGCATTCTTCTGTTGATGTCAGCATAATTTTGTAAAAAATGTGCATTGATGGTATTCCAAAACAGAAAGCATTAATGCCTTTAGCATTTTGGTGATTATAATTCTTGAAAATCTACATTCAACCCTGAGATGAGTTCAGTGGATTGGAGTATGGTACTAATAACGCCAAGGTCGTGGGTTCCGTTTCCGCATGGACCATTCCCTTAAAAGTTGGACTAGATGATCCTTCTGGGTCCCT
>VWZS01003358.1:27096-40145 GCA_013397075.1 Rhabdornis inornatus | reverse complement strand
AATTTATTTATTTATTTATTTATTCTCATAGAAATTAAACAAGTTTATTAATTATCTTCAAATTTTTATCTGGCTCAGATTAGCATGCTATACAAATCCTGTGTTTGTAAGGGTTAGCTGTATAAAGCAAGCTTGGTTTGAAGGGCTGCTGTGGANGTGCATTGATGGTATTCCAAAACAGAAAGCATTAATGCCTTTAGCATTTTGGTGATTATAATTCTTGAAAATCTACATTCAACCCTGAGATGAGTTCAGTGGATTGGAGTATGGTACTAATAACGCCAAGGTCGTGGGTTCCGTTTCCGCATGGACCATTCCCTTAAAAGTTGGACTAGATGATCCTTCTGGGTCCCTTCCAACTCAGAGGATTCTGTGACTGTGTAATGGTTGCTGAAAGGTATTCTGCTACCATTGAATTGGCGACAGTAGTTCTTGTCCAAAGATTTACAGAAGTGTGCAACCCTTCCCTGCCGCCCCCCCAAAAAAGTGCGAAGATCTTTACGTCACTCTAAATGATTTATTCCAAACATTACATCTTCTCTTTATCATAAGGATAATTTGTTCCTTATTGCTGATATATTAGGATTTTTAGCTGTTTCAGAAAATTAATTGCAAGAAAAAGACATCTTTTTGTCCTTTTATCTACTTTGGAAATGCATATAAAACTGACTCCTCAATTTTTTGCCAATAAATGTATCCATGAATTGAGCATTAAACTGCAGCTAAAATTTCTGAACTCTGCTTTAGAAACAGAGTGGTGTTTCATTTTCATCAGAAAATTATGCAAAAGGATCAAGTCCAGGACTGATCCTTCTTAGGATGAGTTCTGAACCCTAGGTTGTATAGTTGGAATTTTTTTGGTCCAGGTCCTTTGTGCTTTCATGCAACATGGTGAGGGTTTTGAATAGCACTGAACACAAAGCTTCTTTGTCTTGTGTGTGACTATTGCAAGTCTGTTGGTGGGAGAATACTTTTCTCATCTCCAAGATATTCATATGTTTTAAGGGAATTAGCTATCAGAAACAGTAAAAAATGCACACTTGCAGTTATCAGCATAGAGAAATACACTTCTAAGAATTTCTTTCACTTATGATTTGTACTGGTTTTTGTTTGTTCACTTTTTTTTTAATAGTAGCAGTACTAAAAAAAAAAAGTGCAACTCAGTCTTTCTATATGGCAGCAGCTCTGGACCAGTTAAGGAATTGACAAAGAATCTCGCTGGACCAGCAATCCAGTTTATTTAGCTGTAATAACCAGGGAGATAACACATCTTTCTTATTGGAGAGCTGGGATCTCAGATTCTGGGAAAAGAAGAATGATGCCTGTGCCATTCTGGACACTGGAGTAGTAGAAACAGGTACCCAGTATATTAGATTAGCCTGCTTGTTTTGCTTTTCTTAGATTCTCAATTAATGCTTAATCAACTCATGACTGGCCCCAAAATGCTGGAGTTTTTGTGCTTCCCCTTTTTTGGATTGTTTTATTTTTCCTTTTTATCTCCTTTTTTAAAAGATGTAGGAGCCGTTTTATTAGGGAATTGATTTTTCAGTTATTTGGGAGGATTGATCTTGTCTGGGAACATAAAGTAGGCTCATTAGTTTAATCAAGTGTGTTAGTTCACTTCCTGGCTTTAACTTGTTCTAAAAGTCTTTCTTATGTCCCTGTGGTGGTAAAAGTGTTTGGTGGCTAATTGCTGCTGGGACCCGTGTCGCTTCAGCCAGCTACTGTGATGGAGTGTCTCATAGTGTGTTCTGATACTCAGAGGAGATCAGTAAGATCTTGGCACTGCACAGATCCCTTAAGAGCTCTGCTGACAGCAACAGTTGCAGATGGAAATGGGAGTTGTATTAAAGAACACAATAGCAGTGGGTTTGCTTACTTATCTTTGAACAAGTTTGGGGCAAATACACATTGTACACTAGCAATCTGACAGCTTAACCTCAATTTTTATTTCCCTTTTTATTTTTTTATTGTTCTGGACAAGATGTGAGCTCAAATGATAGTTGTGATTCACTAGGGGTTATTAATTTATTAATTTATTAATTTATTTATTTATTTATTTATTCTCATAGAAATTAAACAAGTTTATTAATTATCTTCAAATTTTTATCTGGCTCAGATTAGCATGCTATACAAATCCTGTGTTTGTAAGGGTTAGCTGTATAAAGCAAGCTTGGTTTGAAGGGCTGCTGTGGAGGTTTATTTTTTTTTTTTTTTGGTTTATAGTTTGCAAAGATACATATTCATTTGTTTCTGTGGCATCTATGAGTGTCTGAATTTGTCTCCAAGTGTGCAACAATTCATTTCTGAAAATTGCCACCACATTCTGTTAATTGACAGTTGTCTTTACAGTTTTGACAGAAAGAACAATGATTGAAAGGCTGCAAAACTCATTTGGTCTTTCAGCCTAAGAGGTATTTCTTTCAGAGGGATTTAAAGGTTGTTGTACTGCCTGCTGTGCTATTATCTGTCCTTCTGTCGAAGAAAAATACAATAGCAAAGCATAAGGAAGTGTGGGCTGTTTTTTGGTATCTTTTACTGGGGCAGTTTGGTTAGATTTTAATGTTCTGGCTTGGAGATAGTGCTTATCTCTCAAAGACCAAATTTTTTAGAGTGAAGTGTGCCATAGGATGTAGATCATATATGGTACAGCTTTCATTCAGAACTGAGTTATATGTAAAGGTGCATATGGTTACATTTTTTTCCCTCTTATTTGTATGGTATACAAGGAGAAACAGAACTGAAATATTAAATTTATTAGTTTAGAATATTGGTTTCTATTAAGGAGAATACTCTTTTTTCACACAGAACTAATGATCAATTACAAATACAAAAATTACCATGAGCACAGTCCTCCTAGTGCCTTTTGTTTTGATTGAGCCTTTTTTTAATACTTTCATTTATCTTGGAACAAACATTTTTGGTTTTTCATCATGCATAGCATTTGAAACAAATACATGCTCATTATTCTAAATTTCATAATTATTCTAAAATTCTGAGTGAAATATTGATGATGATAGATTTATATAAGAAAAGCCTGAAACACATCTGGTTGTTACATTTATTCTAAGATAATTGACTGATTACTGTGCCCTCTTTGCTACTTCGTCATGATGGAGTTATTAGTTTAACTAATTAATATTACAAATAAAATTTCCAGCCTTATGAGATGTAAACGCAGGCACTCCCTACACCCTGTTCTGATGTGCACACAAAAAAGGTAGTAGAAATCCCTCTTTGTATATTCATTCTTGGTTTGAAGCCAGTGTTTAAGTGCTGCCTGATGTGGAGTTCAAATCTTTTTTTCAGGACTGTGGAATGGCTCAGGACACTACGGTGCCCAAACTGAACTTTGAATATTGGTTGGATAAAGCTATTGAATGGGGTCAAGCCACTACGTTGGAATCCCAGAAAGATGTGTGCCTTCACTTGCCCCAGCTCCAGGAATTTCTGCATCAGCTTTATGAAACAATAAAACATTTGGTAAGTGACTTTAGAAGGAAGAGTGACCTGTTTTGGAAGAGGTCCTCCAAAACAATCTGCATCATGTTTTGACAAAACCAGAAGCTAACAGTAGCAAAAAGGTTTGTCTTGCTGACCTCAGGTACTGCTGGATCAGAGGGGCAAACTGGGGAAAGAGTCACAGGTAATACAAACAGGAGTGTACTTCCTGTTTCCCTGAATTATTGTGAAAGGAGCTTTTTCTTCTTGATTGGTTGATGTCACGTGAAATTTCCCAGTCAGTGCACTAGCCTCTTAACAAAACTCTTTAAATAAACAAGAATTTGATCCTGGTTGTCAGGTCGTAAATTGGATGATTTAAAGGCCTCAACATGCAAAACTGTGACTGATCCTTTAAATCTTAGAGGGTCTGCTGACATGTTAACCCCAGTGTTATGGCACACACAATGAATTCTAGCAGCATGGTCAGACCACTGGCATAAGCTGCTTCCTGTTCTATTTATTAATTTAATTATTGTCTGCACTCATTTGAGTAAAAGTAGCTGTTCATGTTTAGTTGCTAATGTGTTTTTCTGAGCATCACTTTTTCAGTGTGTATATTTAGTATAAATGGCTTTAGAAGTAATACCATACTGCATTATGGCACAAGGGCTGTTTCTTACGGAAGTTCTTTTTTTTTTTTAATATTATTATCTGTAGACTGCAGAATGAGGTTTGTTCTGAACTGACTTTTAATGTTAAATTTTAAGTAAAGGTTTTGGGGGAGTGGAGTTTCCTCCCATATTTGTATTTCTTTTTCCTTAAGGAGGAAAAAGAAATGTTGCTACTTCATGTAATCCAAGGCATGGCCTGGAATGGACCTTGTGATTGTAGCCCTAGAAAGTCTTGGTCTAGCCCAAAACATGAGACAATGTAAGGAATTTATTTTAGTAGTAGGAGATGGTTATCATTCCTGCTATTTGCACGTTATCTCAGCAAAGCACTATTTTTCAAGGCCTTCATTTATTGGATAGCAAAGCTACGAAAATGGAAAAGTAAGATTGATTACACAGGGTTGTATATAAACCATGTTGTCTATTACTTTTATAGTGAAACTTCTATTTGGTTAGAAGTTTAATGGCAGTTTGTTACTGGCTAGTCATTAAGTAAGTTAGTAGTAACAAAGATAATTTTAGGCCATAGTAGGTGTTAATTTCTTCAGAAACTGTGAGACAGTGTATTATAACAATGACAACAAAAATGTGTGTTAATTAGGCTTTTAATGCAATGAAATCTTACATTGCTAGTACTAATATAGATCTGCTTGCTGGGTGTGAGGCAAATGAACAAATTTTCTAACATAGTTGAGTATTAGGTAAGGAAATTATGTAAGTTTTAACTTACTTGAAATGATGACATTATAGGAAATTTCCATACCTGCAGATGTTTTTCTTTGAGAGTATTTCACAGTAAAGTCATTTAGATTGCAATTTACAGTAATATGTATCATTAATGGTTCTCTTAACCTACTTTTGATGTGCTGTGTATTTACTATTTTTTTGTTTGTTTTTATGTTTTAGCAGGGTTCCACTGTAGCAATCCAGCAGTTCCCTTTAATTGGACAGCTTCTAGGAAGGCTCTGTTGGAATCCTTTTGTTATAGGATATGGTAAGAACGTGTAAAGATACTTTTGAAGCAGTTCCATAAAATTTATTCTATAGAAATTAGTAAAATATGAGTTGTAATATGCTGTGATTTTTTTCCATAAAAACACAGCATTCTTTTTTACTGAAGTAAAATTTTGAGATGAAAAGGCTATCCGTGTTATTTAAAATATATGGCCTTCAGAAATGTTAAACTCACTTTTGGATCTAATTAATTCCATGGTTTAGTTACAGAATCTTGGCTTGGGACCAGTAGGTTTTAAACCCAGTGAGTGTTTATGTGCATCATGATTTCCATTCTCATTTTTTGTTGTATCGATTACATTCTGCTGGAGTCTCAAAAAGTACAAAATCTAGTGCTTCAAATTGCTTTCAACAGAAGCTCTTTTCCATATGTATCAGAATATTCTATTATATATGCTAAGATAAAAAAAACCTTTTCTGATATGTGTGTTTTGTGATTAGTCTATGTTATGATTGTGTTTGTTTTTATTGAATCCTTACGATGTATTTTCCCCATCTCTCCATGCTTAACTAGTGGAAATGCACATAGCATCTAAATTATAACACTAAAGTAGTAACATAGGAAAAAGGCATGTGAAAAAACTAAATGCTCTTCCTGGGGGTGGATATATTTGTGGGTGATAACATAGAAGAGAAAATAAATTTGGCACAGCAAACTGTTGAGAGGGAGGAGACACTCCTTGTGCTATGTCATCAACAGCTCTGATACATTTTTCAGGAACTGAGATGTTAAAATTTTGATAAATTACTTGGGATCTCATTTAGGCAGAAAACTGATTCTGAGCTTCTCTGTGAGCCCCTTAAAATAACTTTTTGTCAGTTTTTTGCTCCTATTACAACTACAAATAAAAAAAAAAGAAAAAAAGAAAAAATATATAACATTATGTATCTTCTACTTTATGATTCCTTTTGGGGAAATACAGAAGAGGGCAAATTTTTTTTTCAACCAGAAGGGCTTAGTAAGTCAAGCACAGCATACATCTTCTGTTTTGGCTTTGTCTTCTAGACAGCTCCAAGCACAGGCAAACTGAACTTGTCTGTAAAACACATAGTAGATGAGTGTAATGTCTGCACTTCACCTCTGAAAGGAAAATTTGGGAAGGAACCATAAGTTTAAATGTTAACCACTTTTGCAGAGCAACAAATACATGCTTTTTGAAAAGCCTTTTCATACTTTACAGATGCATTTTTACAATGGAGAGGTTTCCCTTCTAATCATAGTTTTTGACTATGTTGGTAACCACTGATGTTTGCAGTTACACACACACTTTGCTTCTAAGTTTTTGTTTGGAATATGCAAGTCTTCAGATAATCCATTTTTCTGAGCTGACAGTACATTGTGTTATAGAAAGTAGCTTCACCTATATTTCTCATCAGAGTTGAAAGCCATCTGTGTCTGCTTTTGGCTTCTTTTCACAAAACTCCCAGCAATACATTCTTGGTTTCCTCTACTTCTTTCTTCTTTTTTGTGTTCTTTCAGCATTTTCTGAAGCTGCAAAAGCACTTTTCTGCAAGTAGGTCATTACCTCTGAAGTTTGCTTGACAATGAAGTCTTACTACAAGTTTGATTTTTTTTGTCTCTAAGTGGCAAGCAAGCCAATTCAGAGAACTTTACTTGCTCAAAATGGAATCCTTTACTTTAATGCATGAGCATTTTCTGACATCAATAGACCTGAAGATGTCTGCTTACACATTTCCACCACTTCCTCTTCTTAGAGCCACCTGAGCACTCTTCGGACTGGTGGCATTTTAGATTCAGCAGTTTTTCATTTTGTTTGGCACTGGTTCTGAAGATATTCTTAAAGATGGTGCTGGCTATAGAAGATGCTGACTCTCAAGTGGGTTTCATGTAATTTCTCATTTGGATAAATAGCTCATTCAAGCATGTGTCTGAGACCAGACCACCCTCACAGAAGAAGGAACTAATTTTGTTCAATTCAGTCTTTCATACTAATAAATGGAGAAGGAAAAACATTATACTTTTGCATCATGTCCAAACCACAATACCTGTCACCTTAGATGAATAATTGGTGCTGGAAGCTGACATGGCTGACCACTCAGTGCAGGAAGCATAGTCTCTGAGGGAAAATAATCTCCTCGTAAACACTCCTGAGGAGGAGGTGAGCAAGTTAGCCTTATTTAGAATGCTAATGTGAGGGAAGCACGACTGAAGAAAATCTCATGGCTGTACTTGTGGTCCTGAACCACAAGGGATACATCAGGAATTCAGCCTTGGTTACAAATTCTACTTGTGGCAGGGCTTTTTTTGTTTTGTAGTTGGGGGTTTTTTGTTTTGGTTTGGGTTTGTTTTGTTTTGGTTTTTTTGTGTACTTTTTGTTTGTTTTTGTTTTGAGGGTGGTTTTTTGCGGGGGGTTGTTGCTTTTTTGGTTTTTTTTTTGCTGTGCTGTGTGATTATCTTCTCAGTAGAACCCTTCTGGTTTGAGTTTTGAGACCAAATGTCTTGAATCGCAAACTAGTTCTATGAAAGGGAGATTTCTTGGTGGCTCTCTGTCAGTATATGTGTGTGAGTATGCAAGCTTGGGAATGGATTAATTTTCACAGAAAGTTCAGTTTTAGCTACTCCACATTTTCTGATATGTTTCAATAAAATTTTACAACAAGCTCTAAAAATAGTATTTCTGGCTGTAGGATTAGGGTTTTCTTTCTTCTATCTGGCCATAGGGTATTTATAAACTGAATGGGCTTAGGGTGATTGGGACTACATATAAGAAGACCATACCTTTTTGTTCTTTGTTTCTGTTTTTTAATGATTTTTTTGTTGTAAGATTTGCAGGAAAGAAGTACAATATGATCATGAAGGTTTGGACTTTTGACTGGTTGGTTGGTTTGAGGTGTTTCAGTTCTTTTGTTTCTTTCGTTGATGTTCTTTCACCTTTTTTTGTCTGGTGGTTTGTTTTTCTTCTTTCCTCTTTTTTTTCCAAAGCAGCTTCCAGCTGTCTAAAATTTCCAAAAGAAACCTTTTATTCCCTTTGTTGGAATACAACATTAACCTCCCTAAAGTAGTCCTCTATATAGGTAGTAACCTTTTTTGAGCTGTAATTTCCACCTTAGAGGTTTTCAGTTTCATTTCTGTGGGTGTATTAATTGGTTATTTGGGTATTAGGCAGCCTTTTATGCCATAGTAGGATAAAATTTGTATTTGTTTGTTTGTTTGTATCTTGATAATGTTTTTCAGTGTTTATCATGATGATAGGTTTTCCATGGAGATCACTGTTGCTAGAAAACTGCGAGGAAAAAATCCACCAGTAGGTTTTCTATGGCTCTGTGTTTAGTCTTTTGATATGATTATCTTTTGCAGCTGCTGTAAGTATTTTAAGATCTGTCTTAATCTTCCCATCTTTCATCCCCTGTTCCAGAGCAGCTGTGAAAACAGTGAACCAAGAGTTTCCCTCAGAGTGTGTCATGGGGTATATCAGCAAGAGGATTGTATGGGCCCTTTTCCTGTTTTTCACAGATCTATGGGAGGCTACCTCAGTTTTGGTCAAAAAAGTAATTTTTTGAACTAGGAAAATCTGAAGTTGTACCAGTTCTTTGTTTTTTGGAAACTTTTGGCTTATCTATGAATATAGGTTGGTTTCACTGGGGATGAAATTTGCATCTATCTGTGTTAATCTGGGTAAACTCATTATGCTGGCAAAGTGTGCCAGCTGAGTTTATCTAGGCTTTGTTTTCATCATTTTAGCTTTCACCACACTGATTTGCGTTTCTGACAGGCAAGAATATATGCAATGTATTTTACAGTATGCAGCAAATCATCATGTGTAACAAAAAATCTTCTCATCCAGAAAGCTATTCATTTCTTCATATCTTTTCTTAATCTTTTTCAAAATAAAACCAAAATTTAAATAAAATTACTTATTGATGTATTGTATACACTGTAAACTGTGAGTCAAAAGAAGAAATGCTTGATCTATGTGTATGCTGGCTGAGATAAGAGGTTTGGACTTGATGTCTTCTTCCCTGTCTTTTTCTATGTAATTTATATAATTGAAAGGTAAGCCAAAAGCCAGACTTCATAATCAGGCAATATTTTAGTATTAGTAATTAATCATGTTTAAAATCTTTATTTTCCAAGAAGGAATTGGCTATGAGTTAGAAATTTAAACAGATAAACCACTCTTTGTTTATTTTTTTCCTCCCAGATAATGTCATAGCAGTTTAGATGGAAGGTGTTTTTGAAGGAGATAATTGTCTGTTAGTGCTGATGTCTGAATGCCAGTTGGATATAACCAGAGTTTAAGAGCTTCTGCTGAGCAGTATGCAAGATGTGTCATTTGACATCAGGATTACAAAACCTAGGAAATTATTAGCCTTGTAAAAATCCATATTAAAACAAGTTCCCAAACACACAATGGCAGAATACCCCAAACTGTGGTGGGTTAAAAGTGTATGCTTGAGGAACCATTCCTGTTGCAGAGATGTTAGTCAGTGGGAGGTCAGTAATGGCCTCTGGGCTTGTTGGACATTTATTAAGGAATACTGGTTTAAATCACTGTTAACGTCTCTGGTCACCTGGTGAAAATACAGGCATTACTTAATGGACCTTTTATTTTTTCCTCAGGCTGTCCCAACAAAACACTTCTAAATAATACTGTTAATTACATCCTGGATAGCAAATACACAGAAAACAAAAGAAATTACTTGTTCAGCTTGATAAACAAATTGTCTCATAATATAATTTCTAAAACTGGTAGTATCACTTATTTTTATTATTTTTAACAGGAAGCTTGTTGCTTACTAAGTGAATATTGTACCCGAATTACATCGGGTTTTCAGAATTTTCATTTCTTTTCACACAATTTTGTTCTGGCATTAAATTCACTGTAGAACATCTTGGTATGTGCCGAAGAACATTAGAAAGAAAACCACCAAAGCCTATTGAAAACCAAGTTGTGGGAAATAATAATGAGTTAATGGCTCTTCAGCTGCTTACTTCAGATAATCAGATCCTCTATAATAATATCTGTGCATCTGAGCAGTAAGAGTTAATGCTCATTTTATAATAGATTCTTAAAGAACTCATTTCAAACAGTGGGATAGAATTGAGTAAAACCCAAACTGATCCTAAACACAAAATCAGAATAGGATTTTTTGCATCATCATTTAGCTATTCTACTTCTGCAGAAATGTCATTTTCCTGATGCATGGAGACTCTTCCTGTATTTTTACAGAGAACTTGGTATTTTACATTCTAGTTATGAATGATTTCATACTTCACGAACTTTAGTTTTTCCTAAGTAAGCATACTTGAGTTGTGCAAGCTTTAGACACAATGTAATGAACTACTATTTTGCTACTATTGACTATTGCCTATTACTCATTATATTTTTTAGATACTGAGTTGAAAGTTCCTTGAAAGTAGCTTCAGGTATTATTTATGTGAATGAATTACTAGGTCCTCCAAATTTCTTAAGACCATCTAACTATTGTATAGATTCTGATACTGATTTCTGATACAAAGTATAGATACTTTGGTACCTTTTAAACTGCTGTTGAAGGAAATGATTACACAAGATGTATATAGTGATTAAGTTAAATCTGTGGTATGAATCTGGTAGAACAGAAGCACCATGAGTTGAGGCTGATGTATAGGGCCTCAGTTTTGTGGATGAACAGGGATTGTTGTGTGTAATTCTGTCTGTGTTTTGTTTGGGTTTTTCTTTTCCCTCTAAGTCTATCTTTATTTGCTTTTTTCCCTACAGATGAAAGCCAGAGGACTCTGATGTGGTGCTTATGTTGTCTGTACAGCAGTGAACCACAGAACGCTGTGGAACTGAAGGCCAACAGCTGGGTACGGGTAAGTGAATGAATCCTTCCCAGGACTGCTTTGCATTTAATTGATGATTTAAAGGAGCTAGATCTATAGCATAGACACACTGTCATTCTGTCATTTAAGAAACTGCTCCAAATGCAACTTGCATACATATCGTGTTGAAGTGTATATGATTCTAATTATAACACAGTCAGTGTTATTCTCCTTTTAAATCTTAAAAGGATGAGGCGTTTTACATTTGATAGTTTTCATACTCTTAACCTCCTGTATTAGCCAGGTATAGCATCCTTGAATAATGAGCAGCAAACTCAAATGAGAAGGGAAGCAGGTATTGCTATTAAAAATAAAGAACCTTTCAATTAGGATCAAATAAATAATCTGGAAAAATGCCATTGTTTGTTTTGAAAGCAATTTATATTTTTTTTTGTTTTGTTTTTTTTTAATCTCCTGCCTATGAAGAATTTTATTGTATCCAGACATTCTTCAAAGACAGTTGGAGAGGGAAGGAGCAGTGCTTGTGTGTGGATTTATCTTTAGGGATTAAAGAATAATGAATTTCTAACTTTAATCCCAAAATTAGGGTTTTGCATGGCACATCCATTCATATTTTATGAATAAACAAAGCTCATCAGGATGTAAATACCTTGCAGCACATCAATGCTTAATATTTTACATTGCTGACTAACAATTTGACAGTGCAGTTCTGTTGTGCCCTTCATTTTTCCATGGATCCATATAAAAATGTGGTAAAAAATATAAATGGAATTTTTAATATATATTTTTTAATCCTTTAGTCCTCACAACTTGTGAGAATGTAGCAGCCTCATCATTATTTATATACAGCTCTGCTAAAGCTGAAGATATTTCTAGATTTCTCTTAAGTAGATAATTTCTAATTTACTAATTTATTTTGTATGTCAGATTATCTGGGTATGCATGTAATACTAGGATGTACAAATTACTATAAAATAATTGATGATTATGACTATGCACATTTTTATGTTAGTAAAAAACTATTGTTGATTTAAAAGCAGTAGTCTTAGACTGTTCTCACAGTCTTGTAGGTGGCCTTGGGTGCCTGTATATACCTGTTTAATGGGCTGTATCACCTATAATGAAAATCTGAACAATATAATACTAAATAAAATCACCCTTATTTTTTCCTGTCTTTAATGTTTTTCAGGAGGCTTTTACTGAGGTTAGTATACTTTTAATTCAAAGTGTGGCAGTGCTTGAATGCCAAAGTAAAATGACACAAAAAACCCCCCCCGCCTTTTCTAATTCCTTGTATTCTTTGTAATAAAATAGGAGAGGCACAGTAGTATGCAGTTAGTTATCAAACAGAGCAAAATGTGTCAATTTTGCATTTTAATAGCATAACATATATTCATACATTAATGATGCAAGTTAATAACATATGCATTAATGATGTTAAGTGGTGAGGGAGAGATATACCCAGACATTCTACTACAGACTGTGAAAAAATCCAGTTGTCTTAATATGCAACATTTGACTCATTTGTGTAACTGAATTGATGGTGTTGCTGATATAAGAAAAATATCAGGTCAGCAGGAACAAACAGTTGGATATGGATGGAGGGGGGACTGCTGCTTTTGTCTTATATTGAAACCAACATGTCAAACTGCCCTGGAATCTGCAGAAATTTTTCCACCTACTCTGTGTGTTTCAATCACCTGTAATAGCCACTGTGACTTGATGGATCAAGAGTTAATGTAAAGGTCAGGAAAGAGGGCATGGAGGAATTCAAAACACAAACACATCTTACTAGCTATTTTTAGCACTTACCTGGTTGCCTAAAGTGGATGTAGCACAACATGAGAATACAGCAGTTGGGATTAAAAGAAAGTGTGTTGTTAAATTGCTTTCTATAATTAGTAGAATTTCTTCTCAGTTTTTTACTGCCCAGTGGGCATCATCACAAAATTTTTTTGAAGAACATAGTTCTATTTCCCTTTCCTGATCATCACCGTAATTCTAGTCACCAGCAACCGTGATACAATAAGGACTATAACGCTTGTTTTTACAGAACCTAAACTAAATGTTTTGCTGTTCTTGAGGACTTTCTTTTGCCATCTGTGATAATGACACATATTTATATTTATTTA
>VWZS01003358.1:13037-25769 GCA_013397075.1 Rhabdornis inornatus | reverse complement strand
TTTATTTTATATTTAAAAAACAAACAAAATGCAAAGTTGTATCTGATTAGAAAATTATATCATTTAGTCAAGTTACTGTTGAATCTTTTTCCCTTTGCATTTATAGTTAGATACATTGACTGTGAAGTTACACTTTGCTTTTTTTTTTGTGGCAAGTGTGAGTTTCTGAGGAGTACTGTGGCCTTTCAGTGCATCTTTGACTAAGGTCGTTGGTAGGAAGGCTCATCTCAAGTCTTTTGCTTTTAGCTACTAAATTGCATTTTGAGAGTTGCAAAAAATGTACTAAACATATTTAATGCTAGCTTACTTTTAACATTCCTGCCATTGTCATAGAAAAGCTGTGTTATTTTTAATGGCAGGAAGGGTAGCCACCCACTTGAAATGCATTATTACTACATTTCTGAAACTAAGATTGTGCAGGTCTGTAAGTCCTTAAATGAATAAAATGTGAAAAAAATTTATTGACATTTAGTTGAAGTGTGCAGTGTAGACTGCAGTGTTTTTTAGGATGAGATGCGACTTAAAATGGAAGGCGTTTTTGGTTTTGTTTATGATTCTGAGCGTTAGTGTTGGAATCCTGGTTATCTAGGTCTTTTATAAAGCCAAGAACAGCACAGGAAGCCAAGATACGTGCTGCCACTGATTTCTCACTAATAAAAACAGTCATGACCTGATGAAACCAGTCTCTAAGAAAGATATTTAGTTTGTCTAGCTGAGGTTTTTGGAGCTGTGAAGTATGTATGGTTTTAAGATGGGCTTCTCTGTGATGTGGCTTGAACAGCTTGCGTTCACTGCACATTGCTCTTGCAGTCACTTTGTTGCAGATGAGAACTTTTCTGAAGCAGGTTTCCTTTTTACTAACTTGGCCACACCTTCTTCTCTGCTTTCAGTTTCTAAGCTGTGTTTATGAATTGTTTACAACTCTGGAATTTATTTCCAATACTACTTTTATTGTATTGTATTGGAAGGCCGTACATATGTGAGTGTTACAGCCCATCTCTTTTCACATTGGATAAAACAAAGTTAATATTCTTTTTAAAAATTTTGTCTTCTCTTTTTTCTTTTCTTCAGATTTTTTTCCCAGTGCTTTACTATCCCTTAAACAAATACAAAGGAACAAGACATATATACATAATAGCATAAACAGAGGAGTGGAAGACCTCTAAGCTTTGCCTTGTGTTTTTAGAGGTGTTTTTTTTTTGGCTTGGCCAAGTTTTCTTTTCTGAAAATATGTAGTTCTTTTGCAAATCTGTGTCCTGTGCATGGCCATATCTATCCATATCTTTCTGATAAGCCCCCTTTAAATACTGGTAGGCTGCAGTAAGGTCTGAAGACCTTAAAATAAGATAATTGTATTTTTTTCTTAGTGTATTTTATGGGTAGAAGCTGATGTTATAGGATACATGGCTTATATGTATTTGCTAAAATATAGTATGGTGAATATGTGAGGCAAAGTTCAAAACTGAGCACTGTTGTCTGTAGAACATAGTAATGACAACATTGTGGCTTATTATGATAGTTGTTTACTAACTTAGAAACACTGGAGTATATTTTTATACACCAGTAGATGGCATTCTTCATATTACGTGCAGGTACACATATATTCATTTTATATTCATATGTACACAGTTTTCTGTTTCACAGCATTCTAATAAATATGCTGCCAAGTAAAACTGAACTTTTTTTAATAGTAGTCTCAAGTTTAGAAGCCAGCTTCCCTGCTGCTCTTATTGTGTGGCATTGTTTCAACTCTTAGTTTCTAGTGTTGGTTGCACTAGTGAGAATTCTGTGTTAAGATTCCTGACATTTTTGGCAACAGTGCAAGATCCTCACTAATAAAATTAATTTCATTATCTGCTTTGCTGTATTCACAGTTCTTTTAGCTGAACCGAGTTTTTTTTATTTTTCTGCCCATAATTTTTCCACAGATGTGGAAGAATTCTATCCGTGTTTTCAGTTGTTTTGATAGTGACTGATTCCTAATATTTATGGGGGTTTTTAGCACTTAGGGCTTTCTATCTAAGGATCTGTTATATTAAAGAGGCTGTGTGAACAGTTTATGTGTAAACACTTCAGACCTTGGTTCTGAAGTACTCACAATGAAAAACTCACCATGCAAATAGCTTGAGTAAAAACAAGCATGAAGAAACAGCTATTCCATGGTTTCCTAGTAACTAATTTATCTATGGTCATGCATTGTATTTTTTAGGACAAACTGATCTATTTATTCTGAATGTTCTTAGTATGTCTCTCATCATATTACTTCGTTTGCTGCTCTCATTTTTAATTTATTCTGTTACCTTTTTTTTTCTGCTGCTGCTTTCACAAGTTTATTTTCTGTTGGTGTGGGACTTCCCCCAGGATGTCGAGTACTACAAATCGGGCATCCTTTTGCGTGTGGTCTGTGGTTAGGAGCCAGCCAGTCTTTCTCAGTGCATTAGTCCAGGTGTGGGAGCCATGAAAGCTGGCACTGCTCAGAGCCAGGAGATGGCCATCTGTGCCCTGAGTGCTCTCCGGGGTGTCCCACATGCATCCCTGCTGCACAGGGATGGAACTCAGATCTTGTCAGGGGTTAAACTAGTGACAATGTTGTTGTGGCCCTTCCCAGCCATTCCCTGCAGATGTTTTGATAAAAAGGCAGTATTATACGGTGCGTTGCTGATAATTTGTTAAACTTGCCGTAGAATGGCCTGGGTTGGAAAGGTCCCACTTAGACCACATTGCTCAGAGCTCCATCCAGCTTGAAAACTTCCAGGTTTGGGGCATCCTTTGCTTGTCTGGTAAAACTGTGCCAGTGCTTTACTACCCTTGCAATAAAGAATTTCTTCTTAATATCAAATCTAAGCCTACTCTGTTTTAGTTTAAATCCATTTCCCTTTGTCCTGTCACCACATGCTGTCATAAAAAGTCTCTCCATCTTTCTTGTAGGCTCCCTTCGGGTGCTGGAGGGCTACAATTATGTTACCCCAAAGCCTTCTCTTCTCCAGGCTCATCCCAATTCTCTCAGCCTTTCCTCACAGGAGAGATGCTCTATCCTTCTAATCATCTTGGTGTCCCTCCTCTGGACTCACTCCAACAGTTCCATGTCCTTCCTGTGCTGGGACCTCAGAGCTAGATACAGGATTCCAGCTGGGGTCTCACCAGAGCAGAGCAGAGGGTGAAAATGAAAACTGGGAATTAGCCGTTGCACATTATGCTTTATCTTCAGCTATTCTGTGTTACAAAAGTTTTTCTTTCTTAGTTAAAACTAAGAGCAATCATTAAATAAATATGTCTCATAAAAAAGGAAACAAGAACATTTCCCATATTTCCTGCTGCTAATGGTTGGCTGTTCTGGAGGTTTTTGTGAACAAACAAGGGATTCTGAGTGATTACAGGGAGTGATCCCTTTTGTCATATTGCTTTGTTTATGTTTGGAGTTTTTTTAATGTTATTACTGTAGTTTATGATCGCTTAAAGCCTTGAAGCACTGGAACAATGTATTTTTAGAAATTTTATTGTTATGCTGTGCAATTATTGATGTTATTAACATTCACGAAAATTTTAATCCAATTTTTAATCCTACATAGCCTTATATTCTATGGAGAAGGTGGGAAATGCAGATTTTAATGTCATTTCTAAGTTGATAAGCCATCAGAATTGCATTCAACAAACCCCAGTTTTACAAACTTGAAGGCTGACTCACAGCAAGAGATCATAGTGTAAATCAGAATTTGGAACAAGTGGTACATATGCTAGCAGATATAGACCAAAGTTGTGATTGATTGTATTCATCAAGTACCAATTGGAGAATTAGAACCAAAAGAAAACAAAAAAGGTTATGTCAGTCAAAGCTAAAGCATGGAAAGATGGAATACTCATTTTGTCACGGCCACTTACCAAAGCAAATCTGACAGAAAGGGCGGGAAAAAAGGTGAGCTGAAATGGTGTGCAGATATGCAGATCTAAAAATACTTGATGTAACTAAATAACTTTTGCTGGAAGTCGGGACAGTGGACCAGAAAAAAAACCCCAAAATATCCCCCCAAAAATCTTCCTCTTCAGTAGAGTAGTTCTCAAAGTGCAGAACACAGCTGAAGAGGCCCAGATTTTCTGTGACTCTTTCCTGAAGGCCATCTATTCTGAAGAATAACTGGTATATTTTTTGGCAATATACAAAGGCAACCCAACACCAATGAAAGATTACTCATTTAAATATATAAAAAGAGAATATGTGATAATAACACAAAAAGAAGGACATTTCTGGCTGGTGCCAGATATTAAGCCTTCCGTAACATCAGGCTTGGTTTTGAAAATCAGTTCCAGTTCAGCTGTCTCCATAGGGAAAGCTGTGTTTGTTTACTTAGTTGTCACTTGGCCTGGGTACAGCTGTCACTTTTTGTCACCAGATGACATGAATGTATTTTCTAAAAGCCAAGAAGTTTTATGATTCTGGAAGAAAATAATAAGACCCAAATCCAATAATAAGTGAATGTGGTCAGAAACTCCAAGTCAATTTTGAAAGAAGCAGAATTCCTGAGCTAAGTGAAATATGCACAAAGGGTTTTGCACAGGCCTAACATACCTTTGGAGAAAAGTAGAGCAGGACAGATTGTACCAAGAATATCATGCATGTGGATGGGCTGTATAAAAAGTCTTCTGAATATCCTTCATCAAGTGGCCTGAACCATCCTTATGTTAAGTGTACTCTTGTGCAAAACTCTTCAAGAAGCAATCTGTGCAGATCTTGAAAGGTTTTCAAAACAAAATGGAATTATTTATGAAAAAGAATCCTCAGTTTTTGTGACTATCTCTGCAAAAAATCCCAGAGATGGTAGGTATCACTGCAGTCATGTCAGTTAAAACAGGAAAATGCTGCTGTTTGTGCCTAACAAAAGCAAGAGTAAGAAATCCTAGTCATCCACTGACTTCAGTTCTTGCAGTAAAATGCTTGTAGGGATTTTTTTGGTGAAAATTGAGTTTCATCTTAAATAATAGTAAACCAGTTGTGGCCAAAAGTTCTGAGAATAAATTCAGAAATGAAACACTTTTCACCTCTTAAGTATTGCATTTGCAAAGGTAGATTTAGACCCTGAACAGAATTGCTGTTAATTCATATAAGATCTGAGACTATTCAATAGAGAGGCTAATTGAAGAGACTTATTAGTGACAGCTAGTGAAATTGAGTATTGAGACCATTCTATTTCAGGGGCAGTTGAGAGTAGCTCAGTGCCACTGCTGCAGTTGGTGTGAAGTTAGGCTGCTCCAGGGGAAGGTGAGCCAGGATCTGTAGGCGTGGAGAAGGCAGGTGCAGCTTGACACAGAAGGGCAGAGTTGTACAAGAAGAGCAGAGCAAATCCTGTGACAATCACCGGGGTCAGCTGTGAGTCCAGTGAGTGCCACAGCAGGCCCACAGTGACGAGGCAGGCTCAAGGTTTGGCTGTGAAGTCATGGTCAGGGCTCAGGCTCCAGGGCAGCAAGGTGTATGGCCAGCCACAGGAATGGCTGTAGAGCAGCTCAAGCAAGGACCAAATGCCTTGAAAGTGTCCTTGCCCATAGTAGGTGGGTTGGAATTAGATCATCTTCAAGTACCCTTCCAACCCAAACCATTCTGTGGTTCTGTGTAGGTTGTACACAGAATGGGAATAACAGTGTTCTGTTCTTAGATAAAGAATGTTGATTTCATTTTGGGGCCAATATACTTGCCATCTTTCAAACTCATTACCTACTATTTTTATTTGTATGCACGCTTTGTCAGATGGTTAGGAAAACATTAGAAATTGTTAGGAAAGGACATATGTTAAAAGTAATCCAAACATAATGTAAAGAGCTTTTATCTTCTTTTCTAAAAGGTATTCTTTTAATAATTAATTCTTTCTAGAAGAAAATCTTCATATTTATCTAGGAGACGGGAATTTAAGTAACATGAACAAAATATGTAGCGCACAAATTAGAGTTAACCTCAATATCTGTTCTTTAGTTTGCTTTTTTTTTTTTTTTTGTTAGGAGGAGTCTAAATCAAATTGTAAATTGTCATTCCACGGGGGAAATGTGCCTCAAGACCATCTGATGGAAGAAGTATTAAAATAATGTTGGATTTATAATAAAGGATGTCTTTATGAGATAAGAATACTACTTTAATGACATATATGGGTAATGTGTCTATTAAAAGGCTTATGAGTTGCTGCAGGACATACTTAAAAACATATTTTTTCCTTCTTATCTTGACAATTTTGAAAGAAGGAGATTAAGAGCTGAACAGAGATATCTGGGTTAAAATTATGAACATACTTCACCTGCTATTTATTACTGAGAAAGTTAAAGGAGAAAGAATCTGTGTGACACAGCATAAGTTTTAGCAGGGTTCTATTACAAATACAGCATTTTCAAATTTTTTGTTGTCATTTCCCCTCTCTAAAGGGAGAACAATTTTAGTAGTATTTGGACTAAGATAAATAACTAGTTGTTTTGGACTATTTCTTACCTTTGTGATAATAACACTGCAATATTTTACCATGATAAAACACAAAATAATCATAAGGGAATGTCAGTGTAGGAGGGATGGGAAGGTGTGGAGCAGAGGATCTGGTTTTCCCTAGCAGTTGTGGGGAGAGGGACATCTGTGTTTCCAGGAGGCATGCATCCAAGACACAAATGGAAAATGTTAAGTCTCCTGGAGGCCAAAGCAGTTCAAAGTTACTTAATCACTTTCTGAGACTCACTCTTGGTGAGTTTAGGGATCTTACAGCTTTTTTGGTATGTTTGGAAACACGTTGTCGTTCCTCCTCTAACCTGTGTGAATAATCAGGAACTTTGATCACTGCAGAGATCATAGTATGTTCCTTCAGATGAAAGATATCTGATGGTGATTAAAGTATGTATCTTGTTTATACTTTCCATATTATTTTTTTTGTGTTTTTCACTGGTCCTTCAGGAATCTTTGTAGCAGTTTTCCTTAATCACTATATATGGGATTTACCCTTGCCTTCCATCAACGGCTTATATGTAAGAGGGTCTAAAGATACTTCCTTAAAGTGGTCTGGAGTGCTTGGAGATAAATGGGGTTTTACTCAGTCCTTGATTGTTTTCATTCAGCCTTGCTTGTGATATATCCTTTTCCCCTCTTTTGCTAGGTGGTGGCACACTGGTTAGTGTAATGCCTCATAGTTACAGCCAGTAGACGATCTGTGGTTTTCACAGGAGCATCTGCAGCCAACTGCTGGCAATTGTTGAAATGGTACAGGCTGCCTGTACTTTTTCTTAGAGAAGAGTGCAATAACAGCTACGTGTTGTGCACAATAGTGTTCTGCTTAATTTTGTGTGATAAAACACCAAACAAAATGAAGAGAATGCATGTAGTATAAGTTTTGAACTCCTTTGCCACCTAATGCAGAGATCAGAATTCAGAATAAAATTTCTGTTTAGAGAACTGCTACTTATTTTGTTGTTTTGGGCTTATTTTGTTGTTTTCAAAGTTGCTGTTACGCTATTAATATTCTTGTAGAGGAAGGGAGCAGTTATAATGATAGGGTCAACAGAAATGTTCAGTGTATGTAATAACAAAGTGACAGATGGAATTCTGATATATGAGTGCTTTCTAGATACATATCTAGAATTCACACAGTTTTTGTGCTTCAAAGATCTAAAGCAACAACTTAGCTCATTATAAAAATGTAGGGTGAATGGGTGGTGTCAGATTATAACTTTAGGTAGTTAGATAAAATGAGTATTTCAGTGGAAGATCTGCTTTCTCTATGTGACTGGCTATCCTATAAGGCAAAATGTTTTCATAAACTTAAAAGAGAAGTATTTAAAGTATCCAGTTTTCAGACCGTTTGTGCACATTAAAAATAACTTGCAATTCAGGTTCAATGGTTTTCTTGTTGGACAGTGCATATACTGGGGTCTTGCCACAACAGATGCAATAGATTATAAGAAGACAGCAAGTATAATAATTACAGCATGGAACAGACTGCTGGCAGATACAACAACGTAGCGTTCTCTTTAATCATAGTGCTTCCCATCGCGTGGGTGGCCACAGGCTGCAGACATTTCAGTCAATCCCTTCTCCATGCAGCAGTGGTTGTAAAACAGAGCTGAAGTAAACAGCATTCCATGGACCATTAAGGGGTTTTAATTTTGAAAAAATATAGCTTCCCTTCACCCCTCCTTTTGGCTGCTTGCTTCTGTCAGCTGTTACCTACCAAATCAGTTCTGCTTGAACTAAATAGTGTATAATGTACTATCTGTGGGCTCTTTAAAAAGTTTGTTGTGCATTGTTGCAGCTTTTGTTATTAAAATACGTATTACTTTAAAGCCTGAATGTTTTGTTGGTTTTTGCAGCAAGAAATAACCTTTGCCCTTACATTAAATGCTGTATTAAGTTTAATTGAAAAGCTTTTCATCTTGTTTTCATTCTCACAATTTTTTTTTCCTTCAATGCCCAGTGTGGTTTTGCTGTTCCTGTAAATTGCTTTATTGTCTCTGTAGCCATCAGCACAATGCCTTTTCTCCAACAAAAATGAAGAGAAACTTTCTGGTGTTTTTTAACCTTGCGGCCAGTTTACTCCTTTGGAAGCTGATTTCACTTCCTGATGTTTGACATATAGTCATCTGGAATCTGAGTTTCATGGGATAGATTTAAGCAGCTAAACTTGGTGTCATGAAAATAGTTACACGGCATTTACAGGCCTTTTTTGGAATATGTAAATCAGCTGCACTTGAGGACAGATGATAAGTGCATGTGCATGAAAGGATATGTTTCGATGGATGAGTTTTTACATTTTAATTAGCCATATGTGGAATTAAGTATGTAAATCAGCTTGAAAGAAATGTCTTAAGTGTCAGTGTTTAAGAGTTCAAAGTGAATTTTCTTTTGGATCAAAACAGGACAAAAGACTTACGTGAAACATTGACGTGTTTTTAAGATCTGACATTATTAATTAAAGCCGAATGACTTAATGAACTCTTAATGTGATAAGAGACTTTTCAAATTTTAAAATATTAGTTAAAGTTTAGTTTTAAGAATTAAGTTGGCTTGCTTTGCAATGTGTTCCAAAGGAGTAAACAGCACTTTCAGGCTGTTTTCTCTGTCCTTTGTGCAATTTGTTTGTGTCCCAGATACCAAGGAGTTTATCCTCTTGAAGTGACTGCACTTCCTAAGGTGTACACACCTTGGGAAACCCATATGTCATATCAGTCTTTGCTAGAAATTTGACATGTCTGCCTCTTAAACTTGCTGATGTATGGTTCTGTTAAAGGTTGAAGACCCCAAGGTTCTTAGGTATGGTAAGGTATGGGTGAGGGCAAGTATTGCAATAATTGACTGATGAATCAAAGATGAGTAATTGATACAATGATAGTATATATTCAAGATTTCTACTAGAATGTGTTCTAAAACAATTTAATTCATAAAAAATGGGAGGGTGATGGAAGATGTTAAACTCATTTGTACAAGAAGAGACTGGGGCTGGATCTTTTCAACATAGAAAACATTTTAGAATGAAGATGGCTTTTCACATACAGCACATAAACTATTTCTAGTTCTTATTGTCTTGAAGTTTTACTGAGTTCAGTGTCAGTATTTTCTTTTTTCTGTTGTTCTTTCACTTCTGTTAAGTTAGCCAGAGGGAGTTCTTGGTAATTTTGAAGATTATACATCTAAATAGTTAGTCTTCTCACGAGCTCTTTTGAGAATCAGCGTTTCAGGCTGATTTGGACCTTCTCTGGTCACCTGTAGATAGTTACCTTGGTAGGATGTAAGAGAATTTACAATGTTTTCAAATTTGCAAGCATTACCGTAGTCTTCTGGTTGAAAATAGAATAGTGTTATGAATGGTCTGGGAAAAAACAGACCTCTCTTCTTCAAATATAATTCTTTAACTATGCCAAGCTAACATGATTATAAAGGATTTCTCAGCTTCTGGGCCAAAGTAAACAAAAGCTAAGTATGTCAAAGAACAAAATGAGAAACTAAGAATTCTGCTTTCCTGCAAGGCTGCTTGAGCTTTAACAGCAAGTGTCACAAATTGCTAGCCAGCTGACATTTCTCAGAGCACTTTAGTCATGCCAGATGGCTGTAGTAAAGAATAACGATTTGTTACTGAGACACAGAAAGAGGTCTCTATTTGAAGAAATTCTACTGGCATTAGATATTTTTGCTCAGTCTGATATAACTGTTGTTATATGAGTTGTTGTATCACCATTATAGGTGTATTTTGTGCTTTTTTTGCTAAGAAGTTGTGGACAATTTTCTTCCCTTAAACTTTTAACGGCATGATACTTAGCAAGTCCAACCCCAAAGTGATTAAAGTTATTTTTAGTGAATATCGTTGTAAATTAGGTGCACCATTTGCAATGTGTACCTATTGGAAGTATAAAAATAGGTACACACATTCATTGAAAAAAGCATGAATTTGAGATCATATTTTTTCCAGAAATTATGAATACTCACAGATTTAAATTAAAAGTGAAACAATCTTACAATCCATCCACTCTTTCTAAATTTAGTCATCCCTCTTTTCCACATCATTTTTGTGTGGATTTAAGTAATTCTTCTGTGGGAAGCTTGCATTTTGGCTTTTGAAAATTCTGGAGGGAAGAAGGAAATTAATTCTAAATCACTGGCTAGTTAAACCAGAGAGCTTTAAAAAAAAGAAAAAAGATTTACGGTTGACTCTGGTAGAGCTATTGAATTTCCTTTTGTAAGTTAGTGTAAATGTGTTTTATTTCAGCATCAAAAGTCTCCCCTTTTTTAATGCAAAGAGTAATAGCACTTTCTAGGTGGGTTTCTTAAAGAGAAAGGAGAGAGAAAAGGGAAGGAGATTTGAAACTACTTTTCCTGTCTGAGGCCAAGAGTAGACTCAAAGCTTGCCAGCCCAACAGTTCTTCAGCTTTTTTCTTATGATTTCTGAGGGTTTTGTTAGTGACTTGCAGATGGAGCTTAGGCTTTGGAACTTATCCGTTAAAAAGTTTCATAGTCTTAGCCACAGTAGTAGTGCAGTGTGTTTTTACTGTACCAGTGTCACAGAAGGTAACTGAGGTTGAATTGGTGAGGGGAAAACAATGCAGCCTTCCTTTCCCCTCCCCATAATTTTCTTTTCCACACTTCATTTGGAAATTAGGATCATGTAACATTTTTCATCCATTTTAGGAAACAGGTAGAATATGAGCATAGTCTTTTTACTAAGCTACATGTATCAGCAAGATTAATACAATTCATAGCATACTTTAATTTCTAAAGAAAAAGCATATTTTCCTCAATGGGTTTTTTGAATTTTTTTCAGTAAAGTTTTTCTCACATGTTTTCATGATCCTTTAGTTTATTTTTGCCATAATTTTTAAATCTTTTTAAAGAGAAAATTGTAGTTATGGTTATTGAAACAAAGTTAAGGAAATTGGCCTCGTATAAGAGCACCTAAAACATTTTTACTGAAAACACTGACTGAAAGTGAACCTTCTTAACTCTTCAG
The DNA here is from genome assembly GCA_013397075.1 of Rhabdornis inornatus. NCBI lineage: Eukaryota > Metazoa > Chordata > Aves > Passeriformes > Rhabdornithidae > Rhabdornis > Rhabdornis inornatus. The sequence goes on along the minus strand of VWZS01003358.1, from coordinate 14,319 downwards.
AGACAGAACAGGGTTAAGGGTCATCATCACGTAGAGTGTGGAGAATTTCACAGAATCTATGTTTTCATGTCTGGGAATGTGTGAAAAGCAGTGAAGTCTTTGTATTAATTTTCTGAAAAAAATAGCATTATTCCTGTTGGGGTTTTTTATTTTACTTTTAGCTCATAAGTAAAGGTAATTCAGTCTAGTCATTTATCTATAGATTTTCTGTAACTTGATCACATGCTTGATCCTTGTCTCTGTAGGAGTGTTTAGTAGAATATTTTGTTTATGATGAACTAGTCTGTAATGGTTATCAATTCAGATTTAGTTGTCGGCCGATATCAGACTTTCATTCCAAGTGAAGAAGGACTATAATGAGAAGCTCCAGTAAATCCTAATCATGGACTTGTGGCCAGCAGTTTTATTTAGTGTGCTGGCAGAGAATTTAGCTAATGAAAACCATCCCGTAGATACATGTATCCATAAACTGTGCTGAAACAAGAAAACTCCCTGACAGTAAATGTCAGAAAAAAATGTAGGAAGCAAACCTCTCCTAGCCCTGTACTTAGGCACTTGGACCTAAATTAACTAAATTACTGAAGAATATTCCAAGCTTTCTTAATGTTCATTGAAACTGAAGTGGTTTGTATTTTGCAAAACCTCTGTGTGTTACATCAGCATCCCAGTCCCAGAAGTGATGGCATTGACAGTTGGTGAAATGATCTCTCAATGAATGCACTGTTTTGTCATTTACAGACATAGCCACTATGATTCTTCAGAACTGGCTGCTTATTTCATAGTAAGAAGTTTTTAAAAGTACCAAGTCTGTTTGTGTTTTATTGTCAATCATTTAATCTAGAGGATACGGGACGCAATAAAACTCATAGGCCTTTAAGCAGGATTTTTAAGAAAACATTATAAAAATACTTGCAGGAATTTGTTTTAGTCTGAGCTGCTGAAAGCTAGCAAATAAAAAATTAATTTATGTTTACAAAACAAATCAGAGCATGTGTATATCTTGCTTACTGAGGACTCTGTTTAAATGATTTAGGAAGTAATTTGGGCTGTTAGGATCCCACATTCAAACAAAACCCCTATTACGAAGTATTTTTATTTTTTATATTATGACTGGAAATCATATTGTCTGATTTATCTGTAATGTTGTAATCGATTATACAGTTTTATAGTACTTTCAAAGCCAGATCAGAAAGGTAATTTGACTTCTTGTCTTCTGTGTTGAAAGCCATGGGCCATCTGGATGTAGAGGAAACACCTAAGAGCAATACTGATGTACAGACTC